>PPOJ03000031.1:0-116852 GCA_003708845.3 Sungouiozyma intestinalis | reverse complement strand
CCTTGATGTAAGTCAAGGCGTAGACGATTTTGATGTTACCATCGACGTTAGTGTTTAACAAACTATTGGGAAAAAAATGAGTAAGAATCACAGATATGTTAGTAAAATTGGACCTTTGGCGAGTGTGGCTTGTCGAGCAGCACAGTTTAGAGCTCATTTCTTAAAGATGAAACTCCCATCATGGTGTGCTCGGTTCCTGCTTTATCAAAAGGACATACCGTAAAATGTGTTGGAACGAACCCTGTTCTTGGACGACTAAAGACATTGTGCTTTGGAGAGTTGTTTTGCAGTGCTATACTTGATCTTTAAAGCCTCTAATAGACGTTTCACACGCCCTCTGTTATACACCGATGATTTTGTATAGCACTTTGTGAAATATTTCAGCTCCAGCACTACAAACTGGTCTTTGCGTCGTGTAAAGAAATGTAGCCGTAACAGGTAATTATATATCACGTGGTCACTGTTTTTTTTTCGGAACGGTTCTGCGATCTTTTTTTTTTGGGGGTACTTCGAAAAACGTGATCGGATGTTTAATAATGTACGGGTGTTCAGTCTCCGGGACAAGTGGTCCTTGGCTCTCACTCTGTTCCACTTGGGACTAACCGTTGAGATGATTCTATTTGGTGAGTGTATATACAGGATCTTCGATATCTTTATATTATGCGACGAGGAGTTGGAAGCGCTGCTGCTTCAAGCGGCCTCGCTAGTGTCGTAGATGGATTTGATGGGCTCTCCAGGTAAGTTATGGTACAACGTCCCCAGGTACTTCAAGGCATCGAGCTCTATGAACACTTTGCTAGCCCTCAGAATATCGTTGACCTCGACATTCTCTTGGGTGATAACGTCTACTCTTTTCTTGAACTGGTTTGTATATTTCAAAAGGTTCTGCCTTTCCTCACAGGGGATAAAGAGTAGTTTCTGGTTACTAAAGCTGTGCTCCGCTAAGAACTTGTGGAACATAAGTCCCAGCAAGTTACGTCTGCGAACTTTCTTGTCTGTGTCAGGTTTGACATCAGGGACTTCTAGCTCCAATTGCGTCGTATCGAGTTCGTGCAACGGTGTGTCGTTCCCTCCGCCAATCACAAACAGGTTCCCCATCCTGTACTGCTGGCTCAATGCTGTTCTGATAGCCAGTGAATACACTTTTCTTGGCAACTCAGTGGAAAAATCGTTAGGAGCAACCCGTGCCAGGGCTCTCCCACCTTTGTGTCTCGTTGGAGAATTGGCATCACCGACTCTGGCACGACCAGACCCCTTCTGAGGCCTCAATTTATGTCTAGAGTAACCGTTCGTCCCACGGCTGGGAGGGTTGGATGCCCCGACACGTCTGTTGTCATTCTCAAAGACCACGGCACGCCACAGGATATCACGTCTCAAGGGAACGCCTAACACCGACGTCGACACGGGGATACATTTGATAGGCTCCAACGATGGGAAGGCCCTTAGAGACGCCAGCGTATACTTTGCAGGTACATCAGCATTGGGCAGTATTGCGGATTCGGACACTGCTGAAGCAGTTGAATAGGAACGGCACACCCGGGACACTAGCCTCGGAAACAATGCCATCGTTTTAAATCAATGGATAAGGTCGTATCCTTGGATCAATGGCAACAGATCCCCTTCCAATGGCTTCTGCACGGCTTATAGTGAGAAACCTGGTTAATCATTTGATGAATTTTAACTAGAGGTTCTTTCGTTCCCCATGATGAAAGCCATCGCTGTCCAGGCAAAGAGCCATTGAAGCCTGTTATACTGGGTGGCCAAGTGTCTGGGACTGTTCACTGATGCTGGGATGTGGTCTTGTTGGTAGCCGTGGTTTTTTAAGCTGAGAAAACCGGGTGGGTTTCCAGCCAATTGGGGAAAGTTGAAGAGTGAGGTGTCTTTAAATCTCTCCCTGGAGTCAAGAGCTTCAGCCTTCCCTTAAAGAGCTCAATTAGTACGCTGTTCAATTGTGAATACACCTAGCTTCGTTATGAGTCTTGAAACATTTCAAAGAGCATATCTTTTCCTTGCATTTCACACAGCCGGATATGCCTTCGTACCCACCACATATGGAGCACGTCGTTATCAGTGGCAACACTTTGTAATACCTCTTGTTATAGACGTTGTGGAGGATCACACTTCGGTCTACTTGGCTCATTGTGTCCAGGTAGCCATGCAAGGGTCTTTTGGAAAGCAAAACTTTCTTTAATGCCACGATTCTGTTAGTGTTCTTCTTCTTTGGCCTGTGTGGCTTCGTCGATCTGTATGTGGTCTCTATATCTCTTGGTATCTCTATCCTCTGTCTGCTAGAGCGGTGGTCAGACCCGCTGGCGCCACCAATGGCGCCGATTTTTTCTTTGTTCACGCCAGTGAGACTGCTCAGTAGAGTTGGGACCTCTGAAACGTCACTGAAATTCTCCATGTTGATCTCTAGCAGCCTTTTCCTTGATTGGAGCAACTCTGTTTGCGTGTGGCTCTTCAGGAAGGATTTAGCAGTTGATAAAGCAACGGGCTCGCTCGATGCCCCGCCGTCGTTCGCAGTGTATAGCCTGGCCTCCAAGTCCGCTAGAGAGTAGTTGACTCTCTTGACGGATCTGAACTGCGACTGTGCCGTCGAATTCTTGTCTATCTTGTTCTTGGACCGGAAGGCTCTTGACTGCGGGTCCAAGGATGTGTAGTAAGTATTCGGATCATACGTCCGTTTGTCTATCTCTTCCACTAGATTATGACCCATGCTGCCCGGTGACTGTTTGCTGTGCCCGATGGCTATTGTAAAGACGTTGTGCCCGATGGCTATTGTGGCAAGCAATGGATTAAACGCGATGAGTATTTGGTTACTTTGTAGTAATCGTATACCAAATTGTTAATAGGCAAGCGATTTTATACACACAAGGTTTGATATACCTTCAGAATATATATATATATATATATGTTGGGGGGTGTCTCCCTGACAGTGAGTCAGGGATGCCGATGTTATATCGTGGTTGAAATTAATCTTTCCTCAATTGCCATCAACGTGGTTCTTACTGAATTCCAAGACGGCCCGTTGTCAAACGGTTTGTGTAGCGCGAGAAAATGATGTATCAATGCTTGGTAGCAGATTTGGATCTTGTTTAGTGTGAGTGTAGAGGCTTGAGAACTGTCATTGTCATTGAGCTTTGCATTATACTTTTGAGTCATCGTTCGCATGAATTCTATAAACTCGTCATGAGACGTGATCTTGTCAAGTATCGGAGTGTTGAATGGGGCAGGAGCCTCGTGCAAGAACTGATCAATCAGTAGCAACATCGGAGACAGTTCCGTGGTCGGATCGGCCAAGTGGAAGAACTCTTTGAATTCATCTATTTCGTCCATTGAGTTTAAATACCAGATCAATTTATTCACTACTAGTTTCACGTTGGTCTTTGGCCAACTTAGAGTTCGTCCCTCCGGCAATGACCCTAATAGTTTGAACAACGTCATCAGGGTCCTTTTTCTCACTGCCATAGCAACTTTCAACTTGTAACTCTTGGAGTACGCAGTCCTCACCACGTAGGTCTCTGCAATTCGTTCTTCGTTGTTGAAGACTGGCGGTGGTGCACTGTGGTCGATGGGGAAGACAAACTTGATCACATCATGGGCAAAATCCCATGAATTGATGATTGACCAAAACTTGGCCCAAGGGGATTTAGTCAACGTTTGGCACCACGTTTCCGGAGACAATGGCGGCGTCTTCACCATTTCCACGTTCACAAAGTAAGTGTGTCTCAAGTCAATGATCTCTATGAGCAAAAAGCATAGCGGCCTCCACAATTCATGGCTCGCAAGGAACTGGCCCGTCTCACCGGAGACAAGATTCATATGTAACCTATCAAACATCCGCTTCAAGACTTTAGAATCATTAGTCAAAAGGTACAACGCGCTATTCTCCAGGATCTTGGGTGTCTCCTCGAGACAGTTCAAGTACCCAGAGTACGGGTTCAACCTCTTGTAACTCACAGTGTTAGAAGACGTTCGGAGGCCTCTCGCTAAAGGGTCATGACAGAACAACAGCTCATACGCCAGGAAAAACTGGCACCTCAGCAACAGCGCACGGTACGGTACGTGGCCCTGGCCCACAGCCTCTTCATCCGTATGCTCATGGACTAAACGAATCAATTGCCTTAAAATCGAATACGACCTGTTCGCAAGCGACTTCCTCGAAACAAAATAAGGATCCTCATTCCGCAGTATAGGCTCCTTGTAATACTCCGGTGCAGAGACGAGGGACAACAACACAATGATGGCATCATACGGTATCACTGGGACTCGTGGCAAGCCGATACTGGTCTCCAGCCAAAGCAATAAATTATCATAATTTCTCAACAGGCATAAAGAATTGACCAATTCAAACTCAGACAACACTTCCTCATCCAATTCCACCAGGTACGGCGGCAAGTGCCCCTCACTACGGCCTTTCAACAGGTGGGACATGGCTCAAATACCATCTGATAAAAATTTCAATTGCAACTAACTTTCCATGAACTCTCCCGCAAGGAAAAAAAAGCTGATCAACTCGAACAACAACAACTACGACTACTCCACACGACTACTAACGTCCAGTTCCCGTCTCTGATGGCTCTTGTGTCCTGGTTTCCCCGTAGCTAGCGACTGGCAAATTTTTTTTCAATTTTGGCGATGAGCTATACAGAGACCAAATTTTTCACTTTCATTGCCAATGCCAAGCTCATCGACTAAATTGCTGAGGATATTCGTTGTTTTGAGTTCCGTGCGGTTGTATTTTGCCATGTCTATCGAATCTTACGCTCAAGAGTTGAAGGCTGCCCTTCACCAGTATCCAAATTTCCCTTCGGAAGGGATTCTTTTCGAGGATTTCTTGCCCATCTTCAGAAAGCCTGATCTTTTCCAAAAATTGGTCGATGCTTTCAAGATCCACATTGAAGAAGCCTTCAAGGGCAAGCAGAAGGTAGACTACATCATTGGTCTTGAGTCTCGTGGGTTTTTGTTCGGCCCAACGTTGGCATTGGCTCTCGGTGTCGGTTTTGTCCCAGTGAGGAAAGCTGGGAAATTGCCTGGTACCTGTGTGCAAGCCACTTATCAAAAGGAGTACGGCTCTGACGTGTTTGAGATGCAAGAGAGTGCTATCCCAGCTGGGTCCAACGTCATTATCGTTGATGACATTATCGCTACCGGTGGGTCTGCTGCCGCTGCTGGGGAGTTGTGCCAGAAAGTTGGTGCTAATGTGCTAGAGTACGACTTCGTCATGGAATTGGACTTCTTGAAAGGTAGAGACAAGCTCGAGTCTCAAGTGTTCACTCTGTTGAGCTCTCAAAAGGAGAATTTGAAGAACTAGACACTGTTGGACCCGTTCCCGTATGTCTTCGATGTATTAGCTTCAGTATTTTATAGATATAATCAAGGACTGAGCATTGCGTCTCTAAGCTCGTTCTTCTCTTGGACTTCTCTTAACGTGGAGCCCGTCACTACGCTCCAGTCGATCATGGGTTCGTCCTGGGTGTCGTAGAGCCACTCGTTGATCTGTTTGAAATGGCCCTTGTGGAAGAAGCCTCTGCTGGCACTCAGCGGCGAAGGGTGGACAGATTTTAACACTAGCAGGTTTGGGATCTTCTGCCAGGAGTCCCTCTTGCCGTTAATCGACGTCAACAGGGTCTCGACGAGCTTGATCGCATTGTTGCCCCATAGTAAGAACACTAACGGCTTGTTACTGGACTCCCGGTCTCTAATCAACCGTTCTACCACTTTACTCGTGAACGTCTCCCAGCCATGTTTCGAATGAGAATTGGCGTTGTGTGCTCTCACGGTGAGAGAAGTGTTCAACAGTAGGACGCCTTGCTGAGCCCAAGGCGTCAGGTCGCCGACTTTGTTATCAATGGCAAAGTCTCCGTAATTGTTCTGCAACTCCTTGTAGATATTCTTCAGCGATGGAGGTGCCGTCGTAGGTGGTTTCACACTGAACGCCAATCCATGGGCCTGGTTGTCGTTGTGGTACGGATCTTGGCCAATAATCACTACTCTCACTTTATCAAACGGGGTCAGTCTGCTCCACGAGTATATCTCTGGTGCAGGGGGGAACACCTGATGTTTCAAGGACTCGTCTTGGATGAATTGCTTCAATTGAAGGAAATATGGTTTCATCAGCTCATCTTTCAACTCGGCAAACCACGAGGAATCCATTGTATCTAACTCCAATTGCAACAGAGCTCGGGTCTTAACATCGTTACTCAAGAACTGGGACTCGAATTCACGTTGTAACACGCGTGGTTCAACGGTGCTGGGCTCCTCGTTTGTTGTCGTGACTGTCGTCGCCGTCGCCCTTGTCGTCGTCATCGTCTTAGATCTCTTGCTCCCGAGAGAAAAGAAGTCCTCAATCGTCGTTTGCGTCTTCCTCTTCAAATTGATAGTCATCTTGCCACTGTGCACTAGCTGCCTGAACATATGGCTTGGCCAGTCACTGAGGAACGAACGGTAAGCTCATCGCTTAATATTGGAAAAGTGATTTCCATACTATTTATTCGAATGACGATAACCGACACTGAGGTCCACTAGTAGCCGAGCACTGTCCCATTGAGGCTAGTTTGGGTGCTCTTGTAGTGTATGCAGCGATGTTACAGGTTGGCAGCCGGGATTGTGTGTCTTCTACGGCGTCTTTGAGGTCGTTTAACTCGCAAGTAAGTGCCACTTTGGATAAAGCCAGCCTAGTGCAAAACGGTCCAAAGGGTTGGAATAAGTGGAAGGAGACTGTGAATGGTCCCAACAGGAAGGACATGTCTACGTCCACTTCGAAGGATTCCGCGGACGAGGACCCTGACGGAAAGAGAACCGAAAACAGGAAAAGGGCTTGGTCGTTTTGGAGTCGCCAACAGCAAGTCGCTAGGATAACGGTACAAGATGAGGACGGGGCCGTGGGGGAATCAATCTCCAGGAGTACTACACCGAATAGTGTGAATTATACGTCAAATATCTTCATTCATCATGAACCCGATGCTCTGTTAGTGAAAGAGGATGGTCCCACGGACGAGGAACAGGGGGAGCCAGCCGGTGATGTTAACGACCATTTGATTCCGAACCAATTGGTTCCTAACTTCGATATCTTGCCCAAGCAGACTCTTTGGAAATCCGTGAGAAACCTTTGGGGCACCAATATACGACACAAGAAATACTTGTACGCTACAGACCCCAAGCCCAAGATCTTTGAGATGACTGAAGGGTTCAAGAGGCCTTTAAAAGTGCTACTGGTGGGTGTGCATGGTTTTTTCCCTACAAAGATGTTAAGAACGTTCATCGGACAACCTACGGGTACCTCGATAAAGTTCATTACTGAAGCGGAAGTCGTGGTGAAGAAATACTTCCAAGAGAAGAATATCTCTATAGAGGTGAGTAAGATAGCGTTGGAGAGAGAGGGGGAGATCTTTGACAGGGTAGACTATTTCTTTGAGATCCTTAAGAATTGGTCCAAGGAAATGAACAACTCTGATTTTATTTACTTCGTCTCCCATTCTCAAGGGTGTCCAGTCGCAGTGATCTTGCTAGCGAAACTGATTGAAACTGGTGTCTTGAATTTAGAGACCACATTAGTGTACAAGGGCGAGGATATTGGGTTGGTACCCAGCAGAAAGATTGTGACTTTCTTAGCCATGGCAGGGATCACCAATGGGCCTTTTTATGGTGCAGACCAAACGTTAATAGTCAGAGCGTATCAAACCATTGCAAAGGATGCCATGATGGAATTGTTTGAGTTCCAAAAATTCGATTCCATCCAATCCAAAAAATTCATGCAGGGACTACGAACCATAATAGCTAATAACATCAAAGTCACTTTTGTGGGCTCTGTGAACGACCAATTGGTCCCGCTGTACTCGTCTATGTGTCTGTTTGCAGATCATCCTAACATCTTCAGGGCGACTTTTATAGACACAGGTTCAAAGACCCCAGCGTTTATTGGCAGAATTGTAAAGATTGCGGGCACTCTTTTAAATTTAGGTTACGACGACCACAGGATCATTAAGGAGCTGAGCAGCTCCCTGGCGGGACCATTGACCGGCGGTGGGCACTCTACCATATACAACGAGGAACAGGTGTATTTGTTGGGGATAAAGTTCGGGTTAGAGACCACTGACACTGCCATGGAGGTCCCCATAACTTATACACCGTACGACTTGAGTGAGCTCGGGAGTAACCCGTATCAATTACCATGGTGTATGAGGGGTTTGCTATACGAAACAAGGAAATATTTGGGTGAAGAGGATATAAACCTCTTGTACAAAGAATTCGAGGACTGGAAACCTGAATCTAAGTTACTGAAAAATATCAAATACCGATTGAATGGGTTGAAATACCAACTCTAACCGGGTGAACGAAGTTCAATTCGAACGCTAGTACTATTGTATTCAGCTTGACTGGGCCGCCACGAACAGCTCGGATCCGATGAGATGGTTTGTAGTGTATATCATCATATATAATGAAATACACATTTTAGAGAGCATTCATTACAAGGTACTCTTTACGGGGGGAAACTTCGAGTTGTGAAGTCAATTACTCAGATTTGGTAAGTGACTCGTGTGAGTTACTAGGCAAGATGAAATGGGTACTAAGATGGTGTGTTTTCTTGGTAGTTTTATGCCATAAACTGGCGTTGTCTCAAGTGGACGTTGAGGAGTTGTATCAATTGAGAGACGCTGATAACGTTGTTACAATTACAGAAGATAACTATTCGTATCTAAGCCAAGGTGTTGCAGGGCATTATGCAGTGCTGTTTATCACTATGAGAAGTATTAAGGACGGCCGATACAATTGTCCCATGTGTATTGGGTTCGAGCCGAGTTTCCGTAAAGTTGCCAGTGTGATCCAGCAGCAACACCCTGACAGCAATGTGATGTTTTATATTGCAGATGCTTCGAGAGTTCCCTCTTTGGTCGCGGATTTGGGGTTGACAAAAGTACCACACGTCATAGTATACCCACCTGTGGAATCCGTGGACCAATTCTCTCTGTTAAAATCGCCATTTTATCAATATCCAATGACCACGAAGAATGCAGAGGACGAGCTGAAGTATGCTGATTTCTTGGCCAATATCTTGAAGGTTTATGTCGAGATTCCCAATGAATTTAATGTGAAGGAATTCATGTTTTATTTCCTCACATGTGTAGTGGTCTTCCTGTGGTTAAAGAAGATAGTCTTACCTCTAATTAATGATAAGATCAGAGTCGCCTGTATGTTCTTAGCATTTGTCATCCTGCTACCAAGTATCTGTGGTTACAAATTTACTCAAATGAATGGGATCCCATTCATTGCAAGAGATGGTGAGGGCAATATTATGTACTTCAGTGGAGGCACTGGCTGGCAGTTTGGAGTCGAGATCCTGAGTGTCTCCTCAATGTACATTATTATGGGCTTACTAGTAGTATCTCTCATATGGCTACCTGACTCGATAGAACAGCCCTTACTGATTAAAAACTTTGCGGCGTCGGTGCTAGCATGTGTCTTATTTTTCACCTTCTCATTCTACTTATCCTGTTATAAGATAAAGAGTCCCGAGTATCCATACAATTATTAGAAGGTACAGATGAGTGCAAGAAGAAAATGTCATTACTAATTTGTTTCATACATAGATTGGGTACTTTTGGATCATGCCGCTATCGCAGCTGATACATCCTCCTGTTCTTCTTCAGAATTTTTGCTAATGATAAAGAAGGATCCCAGGATGAGCGCAGCGCCGACCAAGTACCATACCGACATTTCAGCATGTCTAAAATAAATATCTCCGACCATCGCTACGGGGATGGTGATGCTCAGTCCCACGGTGACAGTGAGCGGGCTCGTTAATAGCATAGCTTTAGCCCAACAGTAGTCACTCACAAACGTGATGATACAATTCAATATAATGATGTAAATGACTTTTGGTGACCTAGGTAGCTCAAACCTTTCGTAGCCAAATATGTGTAAGAGTAACAACGAGGGCCAGAGGATCAACAGGGTGAACAGCCCAACGAACCCAAAGAAGATCTTCATATTGATCCTATTTTCATCGACAACTTTCTTCTTCAACAGCGTACTGTAAACACCGTAGAACAAGGCCCCCAGGATGGCAAAAATGTTCCCTACTAAGGTCCAACTGAGCAGGCCCAACCCGTCACTCTCACTTGACGATTTCAATTTTAATGGGAATTGCTTCCTGTTACTGTCCGAATCGGTAACCAGTAGTATCCCAGCAAAAGACAGCACTGAGCCCATGACCTTCGACTTCGTCACAGTCTCCACATTGGCTAAAGCACCGACAAAGAGGGTGAAAAACGACGACGTCGACGACAGTATAGTCTGCGACGCTACCGATGTATAACTCAACGAGGCATTCGTAGCAAAATTCGCCATAAACCACAGGATACAGAACTGTGCACTCAATCGTATGGTCTCGCTCAACGTGAGCCTCCTCACGCACGCAGACGTCCCATCTTGTGCACGACGTTCTAAGAGAGGGTCATCGCTAGTGGCAGCTTTCCGTTGCTCTGTGGACCCGGCCATCGACGAGACGCTACTAGACTGTCCTCCGAGAACCTCAGCATGTGTCATATCCTCCTCTTCCTCCAAGATCAATTCCTGCCTGATATTGAAGTCTCCAGTGACAATGTAATTGCGCATTACGTTCTTCGCAGTGGGCACCAGATAGAACATAAACGCGGCTGTGTTGATGTACGTGATGAAAAACGGCTTCCTGTACAGGTTACTCTCAAATATGATGTTTATTAAGTACGACGACAACACCCACAGGATGATAACAACCCCCAACAGCACAAGCCCCAGAGTCCATCGTTTACTGACCTTGGCAACCATAGCAGCCTAACACGCTCAATACTCGCTCAATTCGCACCAATCTTCTTCTCAGCAGTGCACACCTAACGCAAGCACAACTTAACAACCAGCAGCGACCGCAATAAGCACCTTGCAACCTTCCTAAAACCGTCTCAAACCCAACTCATCGGCTCTTGGAACTCTTGCAATAAATCTTGAACGTATAGTTTTCCACTCCGTCGTCCGCGATTTTTCAGTGCTCGAGCAAAAATGGATGAGAGACCCAATAAAAGGTGTTTGGATTGACGGTTGTTGGCGTTAGAAGAGGCGTGTTTTGGGGTAGTAAGGGTTGTTATTTGAGTGTAACTGTTGCCTCGTATAGTAGTATTGTGCGTGGGATATATCTGGGCCCTTTTACAGCGATTATAGACGGGTATTGAGCGGAAGATTTGCTTTGGAAGATTTACGGGAAGTATGGGTTCTAACGGTCCTGCAAAGAAAATGTCCCTTGAGGAGTTCCTTGGGGACGACAGTTTGGGTGCGTCGGTTTGGAATGAGGATGAGATCAATTTGGACGCGATTAACAACACTACAAGCATTGATATCTTCAAGAACAGTAACAGAACGATGAAAGATGCGCCTCCGGCGCATCTTCAGAACCGGTACCGCGGCGGCCAGTCCGGTGGGAGGGATCCATCGTTGAACATTAACGTGGACCCTGCTGCTGAACGGCTGCAAGTGGGCGGGCCGCCTTATATTGTGAAGTTTTCTCAATTGCCTCCACGGTTTGCGGATAACGATTTGAAGGAATTGTTCGAGGCGAAGTATATTAGAATGGCCAAGTTCAAGCTGTTTTGGGAATTGAACAAGAGCCCCTCGATCTCGACATTGAAGTCCGGTCTGGTCTTTGATCAGAATTTTAAGAGGGATTTTAAAGTCGCGTTTGTGGAGTTGTACACTGGTAGAGATTTGGCCAAGATTTTGAAGCATTGGGTCGTACCACTAAGAGATATCTATAACATCGTGATTACCGAGGCCAACTTCGATGATTTTAAAGAGTACATTGCCAAGGCAGAACTTCTCACCGACCCTAAGGACGACCCTTCCAAACCTTACGTAGTGAAAGTTAAGAAGTCTAAAGCTAATCCGTTTGGGTCTGCGAAACCTGTTGACACACAGTCGGTGACACTAGATATCGAGAACAAGATGGAGCAACTCCATGTAGAGGACACCACGACTTTGAGAAAATTATCACAAGGAGAGTCGCTAGAGTCCCTCAAGAATCCCAAGATCACCGTGCTAAAGAAGCCCGCTTTAAGTTACTCTGAGGCAGCGCTAAAATCTGTTAATGACTCCAAGGGTCACCACCCGGAGAAGGCAGATTCTCACTTGACACAAGGGTACTCATCGAGCCACGCAACGATGACGGGGCAAAATTCTCTTGACCAAGGACACTCAACCAATGAGTCAAGCAAAATGGGCAGTAGCGATCAAATAAGTGAATCCAATGCATCTTCACAAGGTGGTAGGGATACGGATAACGCTTCCAAGGAGCCCGAGAACCAATTCACATTCAAGGACCCGGAAAGAGAGAATCAGTCTCAAAGGAATGGCAGAGGTAGAAATGGGAACCGCGGTGGAAGAGGTAGAAACAGTAACTACACGGGGAGGGGTAGAGGAGGAGACTACCCACAAAATAACCGTCGTGGACACGACGGTAAATTTGGAAATGACAATGGTCATGATCGTGGACACCGTGGCAATAATGGGAAGGATACAAGACAAGAGCCTTCACTATTTGCTCCGGCTAGTGGGTTCCTTCATGAAGACACAAAAGATTCTACACAACTTCATGCTACAGTGAATAACGCCAATTCTAGGTATAATAGACGTGGAAGAGGTTCTGGTCATCGAGGAAGAGGAGGAGTCGCTCGTGGAGGTTACCACGGTCGTGGAAATTCAAGACAGAATATTGAGTAGAGGAATACCTTTGAGCTCTTTTTCCCCTTCTTCTGTCACTGTTGCATTTATACATGTTGAGAACTCTTACAAAGTTTTATAACTTGACATGAAAGTAAAAGATTGTGTTTATTAGATGATGATAATAGTTAGAAGCACTTTAACCATCCATAATAACAGTACCTCAACTCTCTCTCTTTCTCTCTTTGATACAAGTGTGTACTGTTAACTTTGGAAACATGGTTGTACATATATATATATATATATATGCCAATATATGTTGGAAAGATGCTTGAGAATATAGACGAAAATAAATAATATACGGAGACCGATTCCAGAGATCTCAATTCTGTATCTGCTGCTGCTGGTTTGCTAGTTTCCTCTCCTGGCGGCCTTTCTTCATCACCTGTTTCAATGTAGCGCTATCAAGAGGATCTAGCAATTCGAACGAGCAAAGCAGACCATCACTAACGCTCATCACAGCGCCCCAGTTGTCAAACTCACCACAGTAGTTGGGAGCGGAGAACACTGTGACAAGACTTCTATCGTTGAAAAATTCGTACCCATCCTCAACGACCATGTGAGCTCGACACACTAAATCAAACCCAAACTTATTTAAAAATTTATTGATTGCCACTTTGTTGTAACAATAGCTGACCCCTCTCTCATTGTCCTCCCACTCGTTGACTGAATCTGTAGGGTCTGACCACAGTAGGTCGTTAATTAGCCCAAAGTCAGGTACATCTGTCGGGCGGCTCACATGCCTTATTTCATCCATAGAATTGAGTACGGGAGATAAGCCACCATGTACACAAAAGATTTTCCCAGCGACAATTGCTGCCAAGGGTAAAGTGTTGAACGTATCAATAAACGTTTTCCAAATCTTTATATTACAACGACGTTTACATTCGTCGTAAAACCCGTAGACTCTCGTGACGTTGGCACACTCGTGGTTGCCTCTCAACAAGAAGAAATTCTCAGGGTATTTAATCTTGTAACAAAATAAGAGTAATATTGTCTCCAAGGATTGTTTCCCCCTGTCGACGTAATCACCAAGAAACAAAAAATTTGATGAAGGTGGGAACCCACATTTTGTAAATAATCTTAACAGATCTCCGTACTGCCCATGGACATCGCCGACGATCTTCACTGGAGGAGATAGTTCCAACAATGACGGTTGAGATAAGAAAATCTCTCTTGCCAAATGGCATATCTGTGTGATTTCACTATTCTTTAAACCGAGTGCCTTTGTTCTCTTACCTGCGTAACCAGCGTCTAGCAACCGTTGGATAGTGTCGTCTATATCCAACGGTTTAGTGATCTTTTTCTTCTTCTTTTCAGTGGCCGACTGCACATCCTCATGTTCGTTGTACACAGCGGCGTCCTCCTGTAACAGGTCGTCCGGGTACATTACAGTAGCCACGGCGGTATCGCTGCCCGCACTGGGGGATCCCGTAGAAATCATTGTATTCGTTAGTGTCGTAGCGTCGTTAGAAGAGTTACTATCAGAGATCGTATTCCCTGGTTCCAAGTCAAAGTAGCCATATTTAGTATTCGTGTCGCCTCTAGTGACGCCTGGAGAGTTCAACGGCGTCGAGTACGCCGTGGTAGTATTAGACGAGGATAACAAGTCTTTTTTACTAGTCAACGAGGATGCAAATGAATTGGAACGAGACGACGCACCGGGACGAGCCGACTCGCTTATAGAGATGTCCGAGATACTATTATCAGATTTCCTTCTACTCTTCAGCAACGACGTCAGGCTCTTCACACTGGGGGGGCGCGACCCGCGGGGTTTGCCCATAGGCTCGTCGCCTGCGTCGACAACGAGGTCGTGGTTATCGTCTCCATCTGTCAACGCATCCTCTGCGCCGAGGCTCTGAGTGGAAAAGTTGTTCCTCAGAATAGGAAACTTTGGATCCATCCTCACCATCGAGGGCGGCAGGTCCGCACCAGTAGGCGCGCTCCCGCGCCTACTGGGCCCCGCAGACTCTACCACGGGAGCCGATGGCTCACTAGGCGCCACGTGCCCCGAAGCCCTCGACGCACTAGACCGTTTCGATCTCGCAGAATCCGTCGACCGAGTCGTCCCACTCCGTGACAGCCCGTTCTTCGCACTTTTCAACCCCTTACGCTTCTCATTAGACACCTTAGACTGCGAATTACCCATGATATAGCTTCTACCACCGGATACACTCTTTTGTGTAAATGCGTTACTACCCTCTGTTTCAGCAACAAAACAGCCCTGTATTCGCAGTATAAAGCTTCCCAACGGTCTAAACTTACAACCCGGATACTTCTGCTCGTCCTATACACGATGCACACCACCTTTATACCATAACCACCTTCACTCAAACACACTAGCTATTGCAAAGAGTCTTGTGAGTCTCACACATTTTTAAGATCCGAATTCGACTTTTAAGCCCTAACCGGTTATTATCACTGGGCACGCAACCCTGTGGCAGACGAGATGCCCGTTCCATTGCTCACGGCCCCATTGTGCCATTGGTGCTGGCCATTGAGTCGTGGTGCTGGTGCCATGGTGCGTGGTGCGTGGTGCGTGGTGCGTGGTGCTGGCATCATGAGTTACTTCTTCGCTCTTCACTCTCACTTCTTCGCCTGTGATTCCCAGGACAGGCACACGCACCCAGCGATGGCCGAGTTGAAGGAGGAAGAGTACGTGCACAAGGTGTACGATGAGATTGCGCCGCATTTCTCACAGACCCGGTACAAGCCGTGGCCCATCGTGACGGAGTTCTTGCATGGTCAGCCGATGGGCAGTGTCGGCATTGACGTCGGGTGTGGCAACGGGAAGTACCTCGGGGTGAACCCGAACGTGTTCATCATTGGCTCTGACCGTTCCTCTGGGCTCGTGCGCTGCGCGCACGAGCTGGATGGCCGGTACAACGTCCTGGTCGCCGATGGGATGAACCTGCCCCATCGGGACTCGAGTGTCGACTTCGCGATCTCCATCGCCGTCGTGCACCATTGGACCACCCGGGAGCGGAGGGTCGCCGCGATCAAGCATATCCTGAGCAAAGTGAGGCCCGGAGGACGGGCTCTGATCTACTGCTGGGCGTTGGAGCAACGCGAGTCCCGGAGAGGCTACCACGAGGGCATGGACCAGGACGTTCTCGTGCCCTGGGTCCTGCCTGCCAAGGCGCCGAAGGCGCCTAAGGCCGCCAAGAGGCCTCAGGAAAAGCCCGACTTGACAAACGTCCCCACCCATGAGAGGTCTGCGTACATGGCCCAATGGAAACGCGACCAAGAATTGAAACGCCAAGAGACTCCGGACCCAGCCACTAAACCAGAAACCAAGTACAGGTTCTACCACCTGTACCGGGAGGGAGAGTTGGAAGAAGATTGCGCCAACGCCGGCGGGAACAACCTCCACAGTGGCTACGAAAAGGATAACTGGTACGTGATTACCGAGAGACCGGCCCTGTCAGACTAGCCTCCCTGCTATATATATATATATATACGTACACGTACGCTCTGGCAACGCCCTCCAAAGACCACTGGCCCATGGGTCATTGGCACTGGCAAATAGGGCTATATCACATGATCACAGTATCAACTTTTGATTAAAGGCTGCAATGCCACTTGGTACTGTTACTCGTTACTCTTGTAGGTTGGTCAAGTCCGGTTTTGTGTTGAGCCAGTTGTAACCTGATAGTGTTGAGTGAGTGTTAACATGCCGCTTGTGACTCAAGGTTCGGAGCAGTTCCATCTTTCGCATGAGGAAGAGGCGAAGTTAAACCAATTCCAAATGATCACCAGCTTCCCTGAAGAGCAACTGGGAGACGTGGTGAAGTTGTTACAGAGTCATAGTTGGAACCTGGAGGCAGCGCTGTCGCGGTATTTTGATGGTAACTGGAGAGATAACTTGCAAGACGTGACTTCGCCACCGTTAACGACACATCCAGGGCTGAGTCCCGTGGAGTCCTTAGAGACTACTCCGTCGTTTGAAGCCCGTTCTGCTGCGGAGTTGCCGTCGACGACGGCAACTCGCCGCCGGCAGGCGTCGCCTTTCTCTGCGTTGGCTGCGAGGTCGTTTTCTCCCTCAGCGGGCCGGTTGGTGCCTAGTCTCCCCATAGTACACAAGCTTCCTCCGGATTACAAGGATATCTTCAAGATGGTCGGGCTGGATAAGTCTGCAAAGTCAGTGTGGCAAGCGCAGGGCCGCGTTGCAAACCCGGTGTTGCTGTTTCTTATGATGATCCCTACTGTGGTGGTGAATTTCTTTAGCGCCTTATGGCGGATCCTGAGCCGTGCTGTGTCGAGCAAGCAAGAGGGATCGAAAGTTTATAGAGTGCCCAAGCACCCTCTTGTCGAGGAGAACCAATTGAAACTGGACAAACTGTTGCCTGCAGAGTCTCCCTTGACGAAGTTACTGGGCGGGACCAGGTTACCTTATAACGATGCATTACAAGAATGTCAGACGGAGTTCAAGTTCTTGCTGGTCATCCTCATTGGAGACGTGAACACCGATGAGAGTACAGAGGGCGAGAAACGTGTTGTAGACGCGAACTCTGAGAAACTGATCTCGCAAGTGTTGACTGATAACGGGGTGGTCAAGATCTTGGAAGAGTATGCGGACGAAATGATCATTTACATCGGGTCTGTCACCGAGTTGGAACCTTGGTTGGTCTCGAGAGATTTGAAGATCAAGTATGCGCCCGAGTGCATGCTGATCGGAAACGTCTTGAATGGGAATGGGTCCCTTAACGGTGTGACAAGGTTATCACTGTTGTCGAAATTAAGAATCACGACACCGAAGCGGTTCCTAAACTCTTTGAGGACCACGATCGAGAGGTTCAACCCTGAGTTGGTGGTTAGTAGAACAGAGAAGCAAGAATTGGAACTGTCACGCCTGTTGAAAGAACAGCAACAACAGGCCTATATGGATTCCTTGGAGAAGGACAGGTTGAAGGAGCTCAAACGTCAAGAGGAGGCCACTTTACAACAGGAAGCGCATTTGAAATCCTTGGAACAAGAGAGGGATTTGAAACTTAACGAGACAAGAAAACATTTGCATTGGTTGAACGAATCGATGGCTCTGGTCAGCGATTTGCATGCCAGCTCAGACGAAGTTTTAGAGAAAGGAACATACACGACAATACAAGTGAGAACCGCACACGGGAAAAGGTTTATCAAGAAGTTTAAACACGACACCAGTTTGCATTCCATCTACGTTAACGTCGGCTGTCATTTATATTTGGAGCATAACTCTATCGATGATCCAAACAAGTGGAGCGAACGTCTGGTCTCAAAGATCAACGAACTGATAAACGATGAACAAGTCCTATGTTTCAAAGACCGCAGTATGGTCACTGAGACCGCAGATATGGATTTCTTGCAAGACGTTATCAGACAAGAGTTTAACAAGTGGCAAGACGATATGGGCGAGATCGAGTTCGATTTCGAATTAGTGTCGCCATACCCGAGGTTCCACATCCCCACAGATAAAGACACGGAAGTGAAACAGGTGTCGCAACTATGGCCCAACGGTTCGTTGCTTGTTGAAGACATAGTTGCAGAGGAGACAGATGACTAGTTGCGCCTCCCCCCACCCCAGGTTTCAACAGAGTACGCAACTGGAGCATCTACATACGCACATATCTACATATTTTTTTCTGCAAGATACTATCAATTGTTCATTCGAGTGGCCCGCGTGTTGGGTTTGAAGAACTCGTTTGGGCAAGTCACTGCTTTCTATTACAATTAATTGAGAAATCGCGTTTTAGCTACTAATAAAGTCCACCAAACTTGTGTTGTTGTTGATCTGTGGTATCAGTTGGAGACTGTAAGAATTGTTAATCTGTTTGAACTTGAATCGAGATGTTTCTGTCATCAATTGCGCTCGTTTTGTTCGTTAGCTTGCTGAACATTGTTCAGGGTCTTCGTTTGGACGTTACAGCTACAAAGGAACATGAACCTGTCTGTGTCCGTGACTTCGCGAACCAGGGCCAACTGGTGGTGATCAACATCCATACCGATGGTAATGTCGGTGACGGCCAACGGTTGGACCTTAAAGTCCGCGATTCTGTTGGTAACGAGTACCGTAATATGAAAGATTTCGCTGGAGATGTCCGTGTGGCATTCACTGCGCCTGCTACCACGTCGTTTGACATTTGTTTGGAGAACACTCTACTGCAAAACGGTAGGACTCTGAGCAGAGCCGTGGAGTTGGATATCGAAAGTGGCTCGGAAGCCCGTGATTGGAATAAGATGAGCGCTGCTGAGAAGTTGAAGCCTCTAGAAGTTGAGCTACGTAGGATCGAGGAGTTGACCGACGACATCGTTGACCAATTCTCGTACTTGAAGGCTCGTGAAGAGAGATTGAGAGACACCAACGAGTCTACCAACAGTAGAGTCACGAACTTTTCCGTGCTGATCATCCTGGCCCTTACTGTGTTAGGTGCATGGCAACTAAGTTACTTGAAGAAGTTCTTCCAATCCAAGAATATCATTTAAGTGCAAGAGCCGACCTTTGAGGCGAGTAGTCACCGTTTTGAATTGCATTTGGATGGACTGTCTTTTTACCATATGGGACCAAAATGGGGTCAGAACTTCAAATACCCCATTTTCCCCAGTATCATGGCGAAATCTAAGTACGTTATATATTTCCTTGACCCATTAGTGGCCACTTTAAACATGTCGTTCAAATCACAGGATAGACTTGAACCAAGACTCTGTCCTATCTGCTGAATGTCCCTTATGCTCAGCACATGGTCCACGGGGGCAACGTCCGGGAACTTTTCCTGCCGGCCACTATTCCGAACCAGCATAGACCACAGTCCTTGGATCGTCGTCTCGTTGTCCATAAACACCAATATGTGGTACGTTGTCTTGATCAATTTGTCAAAATCCACAATATTCGTACCTTCCACCACCAGATCCTCCTTTCTAAGCATCTTGTACAGCTCTCTAGGTAATTGCAAATCCCTGAAGAACGGTGGTAACTCGTCTACTGTCATATCCGACTCCATACTGTAAGTAGCAAAATTGGTAAGGATCTCATCTTCGATCTCAGAGGGCACTTGGCAGTTGATAAACTTGTCAACTTGCTCGTACGAAATCTTCTGATGACTCATAGCAATGCCCTACACCCTGCACACTATCCCAACAGACCACACCACGCTCACAACAGCCCGTATCAACCAGTTCTCTTGGCCTTGAAGAACTCTTCGCCTTGGCACTAAAGGGCGATGTTGACCACGTGATGTGGCCTTTCAGCGAGTATAAAAGGAATTTATTGGATTCCCACCCACTGAACCAGTGAGACTAAAGTGTTAAGACGGTGGTACTGTTAGTGAGCGAGTCTCTGGTGTGCTTTTTTGTTGGGTAACCGCGTGTGGTGAGTAATTCGAACTGTTTCCAATTGTTTCCAGGAAGATGTCAGGTGCCAGTGGAGCTGTCCAGTTGGTCAATGAATCGAAGGAATTCTCGTCCTCTTTGCTGCCCTATTTTGAACGGTGTGTCGGCGGCAGAGACATTGATCAGAACTACCATGTGATCTCCGTGTTTGGTTCTCAGTCTAGTGGGAAGTCGACGCTGTTGAACCATCTTTTTAATACGAATTTCGACACTATGGATGCACAAGTGAAGAGACAACAGACGACGAAAGGGGTGTGGTTATCGCACTCTAACGTCTTGAACACTTCGGAGTCGAACTCGACTAGGACTTCTGATTTCTTTGTGCTCGATGTGGAAGGTTCTGATGGAGCAGAGCGAGGAGAGGATCAAGATTTCGAAAGAAAAGCGGCACTCTTTGCCATCGCGGTGTCTGAAGTGCTGATAGTGAATCTGTGGGAGCAACAGATTGGGCTGTACCAAGGTAATAATATGGGTCTACTGAAGACCGTCTTTGAAGTGAATCTGTCGTTATTTGGTAACTTGCAAGAGAAGGAGAAGCAAAAGAAGGATAAGAAGAAAGTTCTGTTTTTGTTTGTCATTAGAGACCACGTTGGCGTGACACCAATGGAGAGTTTGAGTGGATCGTTGATTGCAGAACTGGAGACCCTGTGGGCGGATTTGAACAAACCAATTGGGTTTGAAGATTTGTCCCTATACGATTTCTTTGATTTTGAATTCGTTGGGTTGGGACACAAATTGTTACAAGAGGATAAATTTCAACAGGATGTGAAAAAATTGGGTGATAGATTTTTAACAGACGGCGACTATTCAAACCCACATGGGGACGGGTTTTTGAAACCTATCTATCATCACTGGTTGCCCCTAGATGGTTGGTGTATGTACGCTGAAAGTTGTTGGGACCAAATTGAGCATAACAAGGATTTGGATTTACCGACTCAGCAGATCCTTGTTGCTAGGTTCAAGACCAATGAAATACTGAACGAGGTCTTGGCTGAAAGTTTCAAAGATTTCGACGACACGGTGTCTTCAAAGGTGAAAGATAGGACTGAGCTCATCAACTTCTTACAATTAGGGAAACAAAATTGTCTTTCACAGTATGACGAGCTTGCATCACGGTATGCACAAGCTGTCTACTTAGAAAACAGGACAAATTTGGAATCAAAGATCAATAGGAGGTTTTCACCCATCATAAACACATATTTACAGTCTCAAATTGATATATTATTACAACAATTAGAGGACAGAGTCAATGGTTCAACGATATCAGGTAGTTTCATTGAAAGATTAGAAGAAGGTAATACTGCTATCTTGGCACAATACTCTTCACAATTAGACGAATTCGTGGAAGCAGGGATAATTACCGATTCAAAAGATCACGTTGAAACGTTCCAATCTGAGTTAAGGATAAGAAATGATTCATTAAAGAGTAAATATATCAAGAATTTGATCTCTAGGATTCAAAAAAATTTGCATTTTACAATCAAGGACGTTACAATTTCACATTTATCTAATCCAACGACCAAAGTTTGGGATGATATCATGCGGAAGTTCGAAGAAATTATTGATGAAAATTTGAAGCCATATTACAAAGACCATTCAACTAAAGACTATGACTTCCACGTGTATTCGCAACAGGAGAAAAATTTTAAGATATATCAAAGGATCAGGTACATTGCGTGGTCTATTTTGTCTACCACGGTGCACGATTATTTGAAACCTGATACTATTGTAGGTATCCTGAGGGATAGGTTCGAAAATAGCTTCCGTTTCGATGAAAACGATACACCTATCTTATGGAAAAATGAGGACCAGATTGACGATGCATTCAAAGTTGCAAAGGAAAAGTCATTGAGTGTGTTAAACTATCTGTGCTTAGCGCAGACATCCGATCATGTGGAGATCATTCCTGATCTGAAATTTGATGAAAAGGAGTACCAGGATGATACTGGCGTGTATCATGTTGATAGATTTGCACACATAATTAATGAACAGACGAAAGAAACCATATTAAAACAGTTCAGAAGACAAACTAACATTAGTGTTATTGATGCTAAAAGATCGATTTTGAGAACTACCACACATATTCCGTTGTGGATTTATGGTCTTATTGTTGTCCTAGGGTGGAATGAATTTATGATTGTGGTTAGGAACCCATTTTTTGTGGCCCTGTTCTTGGTCTTCTCGGTTGCTGCTTATTTCATCCATAAATACGACTTATGGGGGCCTGTTATAAACATGGTGGAAGCAGTTATTGGAGAAGCTAGAGTCGCGGTGAAAGATAAACTGCGCGGGTTTGTACTAGATGAGAAGGAGCTAAGAAATTACAAGAAATATGATGGCGACGTAAAGCTCGAAGAGAAGGAGGAATTGTCCGAGAAATCAGGAGAGGACTAGTAACTGCTATGTGAAAGCTCAAACGGTTTTATACATTATATAAAGTTAAGACTTGTCTCTATCTGCTGGTAGCGAGACCTTCATGATTTATGTGACATATTCTGAACTAAACTTCTGGGCACTTTCCAAATTAAATTAAATAATAGACGTAATAGCAGATATAACAAGGCAGCTAGCGTTAATAGTATTGCAGAACCTAATAAAATTGAAGTGACATAATTGAGTTCCAAAAAGACTATTAACAAGTAACATGTCGTACGTTCAAGAATAGAATGGTGAGCTTCATAAAAATAATCTAGACTTTGAAATAGTACAATGATTCCGATTTTCATAAAAATTGCAATCATATCAAAGGTATACCTTAAACTTTTATTGACTATACTTGACAATGACATAAAGTCAACTGATTTTATTTCCAATAGGACCATATTGGAGGCTAAAACACATAAAATGAAAATATAGGATTCGAGGGAGCTTTTTGTTTTGTACCTTTAATCATTATTATTAGTGTATCTTGATTTGCTATTGTTAATCTCTTCTAAATGCCTTGGAAGTGATTGAATTTCTTATGTGACGTTTTGGAAACAATTTTGGAATTTTTTGTGACGCCTACCTGGCACTTTAAGAATATTCTCGTATCCAGGTTATGCCATTAAAATATTCAAATGATATATATGTGTATGTAGGTATATGATAACTGTAATGGAGCAGATCACCTTCGTAGGTTGAACAATTGCTCATCCCAATGTTGAAAAATATTCTGTAAATGTAAACTACCTTTCTCCTCTTGTCCTTTGAATAAACAAATTAATGCATCTTTCCAAAATGATGTAAAGTTGTCCAAGTCATCTGTATTATGTGGGACTGTAACTAGATTAGGAGGTAAATGTTTCCATTCCTCTTTCCTCATATTGGTGCCTTTGAAATATGTCGAGAATACCGATATCCAAAAGCTATGTATGTGGTTACCACAGTCTGATAAATTATTCATATTATCCTCTTGGTAATCAATTAATTGCAGATCCTCACCATACTCATCCTTCATAATCTGAGTTATAATATCTTTCAGTTGGTTGAAAACCTCGTCGTATATCATAGTTATAACGTTTTTCACTGTCTGTTCAGTGGCATGGTTTATTGGTATAGGTTCTGTCGAAGATTCCGATGGATTGGGCTCTTGGAAATACCTTTCATTTTCCTTCATTCGGAATAACTTCTCTTCGTGCGCTTTATTGGCTATAAGCTCGCTTGTCATTTCGTTACGATAAGATATGGTTAAAATGCCTTCAGTTAAGGCCTTTGCACATAGGTTTTTATCGTTGGACATCAGTATCACAAACCCATTCAATTTCGTCTTACAAAAAGTACAACATTCTAAAATCGAATCATCAGCAGTAGAATACTTGTTTTTTATCTCACTCAGCCTCTGTACTCTGACATGAGAGCTGAGATTAGCTAAGTTCTTGTAAATCCAGTCATTCCCATCTCTCGCTTGCTTGCTTAATGTATTATCGTTGGATTTCTTCAACCCATCTAATTCTTGAACCACAGTATTAGGAATGATTATAACATGATCGAATGAACTGCCAAGTATTCGAAGTTCTTCTAGAGTGGTAAGATGGGATAAGATAAAGTTAGTGTCCACCACAAATAAGGTGCGTCTCTCGGTTGTGCTAGGTGGATTTGTCACTAATGGCTCATCGCGTTGAATTGATACACTGGCAGCAGCAACTGGCAGTTGGTTCGACTCATGTTCGTCGGATTCTACTAATATAACATCCTCATCAGGCTTATATATGGGCTTAGACTCTCTTTGGTCGTCTTGGGTAAGCATTGCATTTTCTAGTTCTTCCAATGTATATTTTCTAGATCCACTCAATCTTCGTTTTAGAGAGGTGTGAGTCTCCTTCTTTAACCTAGAATTGCTGGGTTTGTTTCTATGTATCGATTGCAACCCCATAGTGGGTCGTTCTTATGGATTGCCAGTGGCTTATCAAAAGGTTCAAAGGAAACTGTGGTCATCAATATTTATTTAATATTTTGTGATTGTTATAGCCTTTTGACTACGTTCCAATGTCTTAAGCACCATCATTCGTAACTAAACAAGAATTGTAATATAGATATTAAATCGTTTGGGAAGTAGAGTATTGTTAATACATACGCATATATAGACTAGGTATCAAACTGTATGTTCAAGCGACCAAAGAATATCTTGAATTAGAAGAGATGAATCATTTATTTCGTGACGTGGAATTACTTGTATGCAACATACGAGCATTTGTTTGAGATTGTTTTCTGTTAAAGTCAATTCTGTGATCTTGATACCTTCTAAAAGCATTTCTGCTAGAGATTTTAATGCACTTTTTGTAATGGGAGAGAATTTCTGGTGTATAATCATGACTTGTCCCTTCTCGGTCTTTGTATTTAAGCTTCTTACCTCTTTTAAGAGCATAGAATCTTTAATCAATAATGTCCATAGTTCAATGAATCTTCTAGCGACAAAGTCTCCCGAAGTAGAAATCATGGTCCTGATACATTCGAAACCGTATATGTTAATGGAGTAATCAGTGTCCAAACAACAGGTGACAACAGTATTCCAACTCTGAGCTATTTGAGGTAGAAGAGAGTCATATTGCGTACTAAGCATGGGGAATATCAGAGTCATGGTCCTCAAGATTTGTGTCTTTAGCCTCTTTGAATTATGTGTTAACAATCTTTCTCCATAACCCAAAATTTGGAGCAATAATGTGTATGATTCAATGGGGAGAGGTGAAACCCACGGCGTCTCATCCGTATCCTTTGATGGAGTTGCATCTTCATCATCACTATCTTCCATGGTGCTCTTATTCTTTAGAGTGGAATCAAAATACTCTTGAAAATTCTGAGGCTCTCCATCTTTGATTGTGATCGAATCATCATTGACCCGAGACAAATTAGTATCGTCAGTTTCTTTGTCTAAGACATTTCTTAGTTGATCAAGGGATCTGATCCCCCATGGTGCAAAGACACTTCTATTAATATGAGAATCGGATAATTTTTTAATATCAGTGTTCCCGTTAAGATATAAACGCTTCATCTCTTTGATAATAACTTCAAATAAAGAGAAAAACTCTAGGCAAAGATCAGAGTAGCCATGATAGTACTCTAACATTTTGAAAATAGTCTCTAGCACATCCTTGAAAGATCTTATTACTTCATAGCCCGCGTTTTGACAAGCAACCATCAAGATGGTACTCACTCGATCTGTGAGCCCCAAGTTTAACTTCTGCGACACTTCTTCAACTAGGTAGTCTATATTCTTAACAATCATATCCTTTACAGACCCTCCATATAAATTATTTGCAATGGCAATGGAACACCGTTGAGCATACTCCCGAATAGTCTCTGAGGATGACGCTAAGCCATCCAGGACAACGTAAAGGTAGTCAATCAACTCTGGCTCAAAATCCGGACCCATGAGATTGCTTGCTGTTTCAATACAAGATATAACACAACAGGTCGAATATTCTTCCACGACAGATACACTCTTTGTGCCTTGCAAAGTCGTTGCTAGATCTTGAGAAAACATATGGCAGTACTCTAGAATTTGGAATATAGTCTCAGACTGTTTCAGCTGACGTGTGCTTGGATCGTCGTCAATATCTAATAAGTCGCTCATTTCATTACTAGCCTGTATTGCAGCTGTGGAGTTAGCACTACCAATAAGGTTATTAGCTATCCATAACCGAGTAGCTCTATTCAAAAAAGTCGTCTTGGTATCAATCGTGGTGTTCTCTTCTGCAAGAATTTTGCTAACCAATATAGATGCTCCAGTTCTGTAAGATTCGAAGAGTTGCTGAAGGAACAGCTTGAGTGCCTTCTGAACACTTCTAGACACTTTCGGTAGCATTAGATCAGAGTTTGGCGAATTACCACTGGAATAATTAGCTATTGAATTTGGACTTGTGAGTACTTTGCTAGGTTGGATAGTAAGATAATTAGTCTTCCCACTGATTGTTAAAGTAGAATCTAATGGTTTATTAATAACGGCTTGTAATGAAGGCACCAAATTAAATAGAACTGTCTCTATCAACGTATCAACATCATAAGTATGGTTTTCCTGTAAAATTTTGATCCCATACGAGATCAGTTCAAAAGTTTTCAAATCCTCCAATGCCAAGATATTATCCAGCTTTTCTCTGGTGTCTATTCTTTCAAATATTATATCTTTAATCACGGATAATTGGTTATGAAGTAAACAGAGTGGGTCTGTCTGCAATGATAGTAAAGTAGAGACAAACAGTTTATTACAATTGTGCAAAGATTTACCGCACTTCTCCAATAATTCGGATACGAAAACGGCCAGCCTGTTTGAGATATCAGGATTATCCCTTCTCAATAGTCTATCGATGGTCAATTCCAATGCTATAAATATTTGAGCCGAAGTGGCTTGGAGCCAGTTAGTCTTTCTATGATCAAAGTTGGAGTCCTGAATAAACGCTTGGTTATTTAATTTTAAATCAGAGTCCTTTTTCACGTCCAGCATAAAAGCTTCTATATCCTTCAAAGAGTTTGTCTTCAGTTGAGTATTGATAGTAAAATCAGAGTAGACTGTGACTAATAAAAATTGTAAAACGTCGAATACTTTAATGGCGACTTTATAATTAATGGGTTTGCCTGAACGAGTAAGTAGTTTAGTGAACGCAGAGACATTACCAGGTAGAATGTTGGATAAAGTTTCACCTTGATCAAAATGCAATAGCTTTGAATAAAGCAATTGTAAGATAGTCAGGATTTCAATCTGGTTTGTAAAATCCTTGTCACCTGTTAATAAATCCAATAACATTGTAATAGCTTGGCCCAAAGGTGGCAGTAGTTTCGAACCCTTCTTGAACAGTGTTTCATTATATTGCGATTGTGCTTGTAAAGAATGGAAAAATTGGTACAACACATAGATTAACGTCTGTGAATTAATGGTACTCTTGATGGTGTCAATCAGATACGTGACCAAGGGGAACAATTGCGCCGCTAAGGGCTCACTCAGCTTCCCATCCGACCCCCAACACACTCTCAACAGGTCCGCTATCACGAGCAAGAGCTCTTCCGTCTGTGGTCCTCCCAAGGACTCGTGCTTCAACAGACTAGTAATCGGGACAAAAATGTAATCAGCTAATTGGTTAGACAGTTCGGCACCATCCTTCACATCTCTGAGTATTGCATGCAACGATTGTAACTCCTGTAGTAACTTTGAATCCGCCGGATCGAACGCCTCTTTTGGTAGAAATGCAATCCGTGATAACTCTATACACACCGGTCGTAACCGTTCGAAAAAAATCGAATCAATGGATCTATCCATGGGATGAAACGTAGCTGCTCTGGTGCTGGCACAAGGGACATAAACAATCTACACTCTATTACATGTACTCGCGGCAAATAACGTCCAGAAACCTCAAACTGCCAAGGCGGGCCAATAAATATAAGTTGGTCTTTAATAACGGAATAAGCGTCACATTCAGATATACAAATGATTATATAGAGATACATAATATGTGATCCATAGCACCAATTATCATACTATTCCAAGGATTATGAGCAAATAGTCCTGCATTGAACACTATTTTCCATAACCTTTACTTCCTTCTATGAACCCCGGAGCTCAATAAATCTAGACCAATCTCCGCTGTATTAACCAGTACGCAACTGGTCCATGTAAAACATAACGAAAAGAGAGTCCTTATCAGCACGGGAGAAGCAAAGCAAGCATAATAAAGAGTTAATCAGTAGCACCTCACGACACCAAACCCATCATAAAAAAAAGAGAGAGAAAGAGAAGAGCAGAAGTATGAAAACAAAATCGAAACAGAAGAGTAGATCTTTCGTAACGGAGTTTCTCTAACGCAAACGACGGGCTTCACGTTCAGATTCCATCAACACCAAGATGTCGTTTTCTCTGACTGGACCTTTAACGTTTCTGACGATGGTTCTGGAAGTGTCTTCCATGAACTCAACACGGACTTGAGTGACACCACCACGAGAACCGGTACGGCCTAAAACTTTAATAACTCTAGCTAAGGTAACAGGGGTCTTGGTATCCATCTTAAAAAACGTGTGCAAGGGCTTTGAATTGAACTGCTAGCTGTAGATGAGCAATCCTTAGTAAAGAGTAGTGAGAACAAATGGACAACGGAAGGCCCATCGCTTAAAATTTCAACGAAAAGTTGCGTCTGTCACGGCGCACGGGAGTGAAAAATCACATGCCACGAATATGCCACGAACCCTATATGCACCCTACACGAACCCTATATGCACCCTACACGAACCCTACACGCACCCTACCATCACTGTTCACGGATCCTAGGTCACATGATCACATTACATATCTCATTTGACGAACCCTACTTTTGATGTTTGAGCCCTAGCATCACGTGATGTGAATTTTGAAAAAAAAAAAGCAATTTTGCACTCTTTCACACTCATCAAGAACTCGTATCACAGCGTGTGCTGCCCACTCTCGGTTGTTGTATTGATCGAATCTTGTTACTCAGGAACAAGTGTGCTATTTATACCAGTGGCTACAATGTCTGTCGAAGAGATCACTGAAGCGTTCAGTAGAATTGGGTTTGAGGACTCGAAAGTGAAGGAAATATGCAAGAACAAGAAAGTTGCTGATTCGTTGTTCGTCTTGGTCCAAGAGGCTGGTGTCTCTGGTGAGCTTGATAAGGCTCACAGGAGCTTGTTGCACCACTTGGCTTCTCTGATTAAGGGTGCCAAGCTTGCTCAGTCAGGTTTGATTGTCAATGGTATTGTGAGCGATGACTTAAGGACTAATTTACAAGTCGATGCTGCTTTCCAATACGTCAAGCAAAACGATGGTGCGGCCACTAAGGAACAATTAGACAAAGAGAGTGGTGTCGGCGTCGTTGTCACAGAAGCCGAGGTGAAGAACGAGGTTAGGAATTATTTCCAAGCAAATAAGGACGAGATCACTGCAGAGAGATACAAGATTGTTCCTAAATTGATCGGTAACATCAAGAGTATCCCTGCTTTGAAATGGGCAGACCCTCGTCTTTTCAAACCTATTATCGACGAGGAAGTGTTGGTCCTATTGGGACCCAAGGACGAAAGAGATTTGGTGAAACCTAAGAAAGCTGGGAAAGTCAAGAAGGAGAACGGCAACGGTTCCAAGAAGGATAACAAAGAAGTCTTACAAAACAAGAGAACCATGTTTACTGAAGGGTTCTTAGGCGATTTGCATAAAGTTGGGGAAAACCCACAAGCATTCCCAGAATTGATGGTTGAACATCTAAAAGCCACGGGAGGGAAAGTCCAAACTAGATTCCCACCAGAACCTAACGGATATTTACATATTGGCCACTCAAAGGCTATTATGGTCAACTTCGGTTATGCCAAATTCCATGACGGTGTCTGTTACCTTCGGTTCGATGACACCAACCCTGAAGCCGAGGCCCCCGAATACTTTGAGTCAATAAAGAGAATGGTGTCCTGGTTAGGGTTTTCTCCATGGAAGATTACTTACTCTAGTGACTATTTTGACCAGTTGTACGCTTTAGCAGAAACGCTTATAAACAACGGGAAGGGCTATGTTTGCCATTGTTCTGCCGAGGAGATTAAACGTGGTCGTGGTATCAAAGAAGATGGTACACCAGGTGGGGAAAGATCCGCATGTTCACACCGTGAAAGACCCATTGAAGAAAATTTGCTTGAGTTTAGAAAGATGAGAGATGGTGCCTACAAACCTGGTGAGGCTATCTTAAGAATGAAGCAGGACTTGACCTCTCCAAGTCCTCAGATGTGGGATTTAATTGCTTACAGAGTATTAACAGCTGCACACCCAAGAACAGGAACCAAATGGAAAATATACCCAACTTATGATTTCACCCACTGTCTTGTCGATTCTTTTGAAAACATCACCCATTCCCTTTGTACCACTGAATTTTTGTTGTCTAGAGAAAGTTACGAGTGGCTTTGTGACCAAGTCCACGTCTTTAGACCTGCACAAAGAGAATATGGTCGTCTAAATATTACAGGTACTATTTTATCCAAGCGTAAGATTGCTAAGTTAGTGGAAAACAAATTTGTAAGAGGCTGGGATGACCCTAGATTATTCACGTTAGAAGCTATTCGTAGACGTGGTATCCCACCTGGAGCTATCCTTTCATTTATCAACACTTTAGGTGTCACAACAAGTGTTACCAATATCCAAGTAACTCGGTTTGAAAGCGCTATTAGAAAGTATTTGGAGGATGCCACTCCAAGGTTGATGTTCATTTTAGATCCAATCGAAGTAGAGGTCGACAACGTTCCAGAAGATTTCGAAATCGAATGCAAAATACCTTATAAGGCGGGGACACCCGAATTTGGTGAAAGGTCTGTTCCATTCGGGAAAAGATTCTACATTGACAGATCGGACTTCTCTGAAGTCACAGAAGACAAAGAGTTTTTCAGATTGACACCTAAACAAGCTGTTGGTTTAGTCAAGGTGCCCAAGACTGTTTCATTCGTTAGAGCTGAAAAAGATTCGGATGGTAAAATCATTAAACTTCATGTGAAGTACAATAACGAAGAGACTGATGGGAAACCCGTTAAGCCAAAGACTTACATCCAATGGGTACCAATTTCCGAGAAACATAACTCCCCTGTTAGAATCGCAGAGACCAGAATCTACAACCAATTGTTCAAGTCCGAAAACCCTTCGGCTCATCCAGATGGATTCCTAGAAGATATCAACCCTGATAGTGAAGCAGTTTACAAAAATTCGGTAGTAGAACACAATTTTGCAACTGTTATGAAGACTGGTCCATGGGTCGAGAAATCCGTTAAAGAATCTGAATTTTACGTCGAAGAAGACAAATCTAGCAAAGAGACCTGCCGTTTCCAAGGTATGAGAGTTGGTTACTTCACAATGGATAAAGAAAGTACTGATGATAAGATCATTTTGAACAGAATTGTAAGTTTGAAAGAAACAACCTCAAAATAAGGAACAACATTGCATTTGTTTCGTTATACTGAATTGTAATATTTGCCCATTGGAACAAAATCTGAATTTATTGAACGGTGTCGAAACTGTTTCATAGAATGTATTTTCTTCCATTATAATATATATCATATATGTATATCAATCAAAAGAAACGATTAGCACCTAATGTACATATTTTCATTTCATCTGAAGTACGTTGTTCATAAGTTCATTCATAAAGTTTTGAAAAAAGAAGCTTTTGTTATTCAAATATTTGTTGTAAGTAGTTTGGTTATTTCGAAACTAATGGAAAGTATCAAATTCAGTGTCAATATAGGACCCATTTCTCAACAACGTTTTCACTAATTTTGGTAATATCTCTACCTTAATGGGCTCGAAGGGGAATTTTTCACCATCTACAGATATTACGCTATCTGGGATCCTAGGAACCAATTTATAAGCGACAATCTTTGAATGTATCACTTCCGGATGCATGACGTGGTTCCCTTTATCTATAGACAGTAGCATCTTAGTCATTTGAGGAATAGTGGTTCTAATATCAGTGATAATCAGATCAAAAGTACCATCGGCAGGCAACGCTGCGGGGAAAAATTTGGTATCCTCAGCAATGTATGGCATTTTACCTGTATAAAACACTGAGAGGTTAGATGTCACCTCCGAAGGTAGTTTTTCCCAATCGCTAGGGAGCTCTTCGTCGTAAGGATACTTGAGTTTGAAACTATCTTCTGTGATTGGTGTGTCGGCCAGGCCGTGATTCGAGACCGCGGATTCTATTTCGTTCCCAGAAGTCTCGTTTGCGAAGATCAAAGAAGCTTTGTTCTTATGTTCGTTATAATGCACAGTCAGATCCTTCTTAGTCTTTGCACTGTATTTAACCCAAATGTCACACGGGTACTTTGCCTTCTTGAAGATATTAAATGCTACACCTAGTTCAAACCTTGAGGGCCCCATCCACCTTATGAACTCAGTGTTGATATCGGACTCTGCAATGACACCATAAGTTTGGCTTAAAAATGACAGGCGAGGGAACTCTTTATAATAAGAAGGTTGAGAACAACACATGATATCGATCCTTGACTCCACGGATTTGACTAAACATAATGCTGCGTAAGAAGGGCTCATTGTCCAATGACACGACAGACTCATAGCATTCCCTGAGCCACAAGGTAATTGCGTGATTGCCAATTTATTAAACGCATTGACCCTATCTTCTCTACGATACAACCCATTAATCACCTCGTATGGGATCCCATCACCGGAGGCACATGCAATAGTGTCATACTTGTTAATATCCAAATTTCGAGCAATGTCAATAGCATGCTGATAGTACTCCGTGTAAGCCATATCGATCTTACAACCTGCCGCTTCTAATACCGGTTTACATTTTGTATCGAATATAGTGTTAGCTCTTCCCTTCCCACCGTAAGGGTTAATGATCACTAACACAGATTTGTTTCTACGAGCGTTCACGTAACTCTTCTCTAAGATCAACTCAGCCAAATCTGTATTTCCTGTACTGCTAGGTATGTAGTCCACGGAGCAAGTAATCTGCTTGGGGATCACATTATTGTTATTATCCGGCAGAGCAAAGCACAGTTGAATCACATGTCTACTTGCATTACTACCCTCATCGTTCGGCATCTGTATCGATGGGCCAGAGCTTTGGTCGTCTGTAAGAACCGCAGCCGTGGTGACATGCACTTGCCCCTGTGGTCTCTTCTTTGTTGGAGACGGAGGACCACTGGCACCAAGAGACGAATTAGCACTATTAGCATCGCTACCTTCCAACGGATTGTGCACGTATTTACAGCCTAGGATCCTACCGAATGGGATAATAGCATTGGATGACAGCAAACCTCTTGTGGCAGAATCCATAGATCCGTCGTCGGAGCCACCATTAAAACATGTTCCACACGTTAAACACGACGACAGACTTGTCTGAGACTCAAACGTCTGGTTCCGCAACGGCTGATAATGGTCCGACTCTCCTGAACTGCGGTCATCCGATTGTGCTGACACGTATGGTCCCTGACTTGTAATTAATAATCCGTCATCTGTCAACTTGCATCTGACCAACTGGTCGTACCTCACCCGAGACAATTGATTATAGCTCATCCTCTTGCTTGTCCGGCCCAATCTGATGAAACGTAATACGATCTTCAAGTGGGGTGAATGCCAAAGAACACCTTTTAGTGGTTCATATGTCTGTCTTTAAGTATTTTCGAGAGAACGGAATTACTTCCGTGGAGTACATACTTTGCGATATGTCCGTGGAAACAAGAGATCGGCTGTTACACCGCATAGCAACGGGGGGTGACACAGGAACGAGGTGTGCCAGAGGAGTGTGCCAGTGGAGGTGCCAGCCAGCCTTGATAAGAGGCTCGGTGGGGCTCAATGGGGCCGCTTTGGTCTGGTGGGGCTGTAGATCTCGTTGGGAGGAATGCGTAGAGTTGTTCCGGACACAGATATACGGAACAATTGAGTCACGACCGCTACTACACTTCTGGGACACGGTACGTACGTTAGAAAGCGTGCCCAAGCATGGCATTGTATCTTGGAGCTACATGTTGCAAATGCGCATCGAACGCTGACATGGAACAATTCAAGACTACAGTGCGCCCATATAATGCTGTATCTAGATTAACTTGAGTAGTGCATACACCGTGGCTCAAATCCTCGTGGTCCTGTACTCATGTCAGTGGTCCTAGCGGCATAAGACGCTATTCGAGCATCCGGTGGGTACCTAATCATTCCAGCGCAATTATCCCACTGGGTATCCAAAATATGGATACAGGTACTTACTCTAAATATTGCAATTCTTGTAACTTGCTCTACTCGAGGATGAGAATTCGCATTGCGAATGAAAACTCTCATCAAATGGGAGAGTGTCCTGGTTCAGAGTCAGTTTATAAAGCATACTCTGCGGTGGGCTTACAACAACTATCCATACGTTGCTAGACTCATTCTCTGAAATAACCTAGAGGTTATGTATATATGTGGTACAAGAGAACATCCGACCATAATAGAAGATGCATGCTCGCCCTCCCCAAGATCTCTGAGCTAAGTCCTCCTGAACAGATTCAATGATGTGGAACTATTATATGCGTCAGGCTTTCCGGTCCTGAGATCCGCCATAGCGGAGATACTCTCCTCTCCAGTACCCTCACTACCACCGGCTCCAGTAACCAGTGGTGGATTCAATTTTTCCTCGTTTCTCAAGAAATTTAGCTCGCGTGGCGTAATGGCAACGCGTCTGACTTCTAATCAGAAGATTCTGGGTTCGACCCCCAGCGTGAGTGCTTTATTTCTTCCTTTCCGTGATAGTTTAATGGTCAGAATGGGCGCTTGTCGCGTGCCAGATCGGGGTTCAATTCCCCGTCGCGGAGATTTTTTTTTGCTATTTAAATATAACCAACAGCCGTCTCGTCCACAGCGATCTGTTTTTTTTCAGTACTTATTGAACCGTTTGATCAGCTCATCGCATCTCATCACTGATGTGTTTTCATAGCAATATCAATGTCATCCAGCGATTGTAGCATGTTTGAGCTCCCCTTGGTCTTAAACAGTAAGCGTATTGTCTCAGAGAGGAAATTACGGTACAAGTACGTGAACCAGCTTCACAGGAAATATGCTAACGTTTCTGATGGTTCTCATCACGGGATGCTGACTCCCGAACCATCGACTACAGAGTTCGAAACTGATGGAGACAACGAAGACAGCAATCGGTCGTTCCATCAGAGGAGGCAGATGCGCCGTGACTGGAGTACAGAGATTGGCGAAGCGTATTCTGATAGCGAAGCATCGACAGATGACGACGAAGTGAACGATGCGGATGTTAACGATGAGAAGCTTTTCTACGAAAGGCATGACAAACCGGAAGACGTTTATGAGAACTGGAACGGGAACGGCCACCGTCGACGTATCAATCGAGAGTTTGTGTCGTTCCATTCTCATAAGAAGTTGGTTAAATCGTGTCAAAGAAGAATGAAGGTGCCTTTACTACAATCGTCGAAGAAAGAGAAACAATGGTTCAACATTATGCGTGAGGGTTACGATACTATCGATGCCCTCGAGGACAGTCAATTGAACAAATACCCGGTCCGACACATTAACACTTTGATCTTTGCCCTGCATTGCCAAATGAGTCGACAGAATTGGGGGTTGGCGTACAAGGTATTTGCTGTGCTTGTTCGAATCCCAGAAGTGGATATTAGGTCTGTGTGGCACCTCGGTGTCGAAATCATGTGCCATTTGGATGAACCTACGGGTGTTGATTTCTTGGAGTGGATGAGTAACGTGTACTCCACAAGGAAACGGAGATTCTTCGCCAAGGTCAACTACAGAAGTGATCCTGTTTTCAGAGGCGGGTCACGGACACATACGTCAAGGTACTCCTTGATGTGGTTGTCCAAGTGGTTGGTGCTGGCGACAAGAGAGGAGAACTGCGAGTCGAGACTGGACGATATAATTAGCAAGATCAACGAATTAGTACTAGTACCGCCATTTATCGAGGACCCTGAAGTATGGTTTATGCTTGCCATGGCACACATGGCAAAGGCGGACAAATTGTCTCAACGCGATGAGCAAGATGATATGAATATCAATCAAGTGGTCAGCCACATAAACTTCACTAAACAGGCTTTGAAAGCGTGCTCTGAAAAGCAAGACGGTAGGTTCCAGTACCCGAAGAGATTCATCGAGAGACATTTGCGGGCTTTTGAACTTCGTGTGTTTGGTGATAAAGAGATCGATGGTATGGACAGTGATTAATAGTGTGGGTTGTGAATAACAAAGCTGCTGAGGCCGTTAATAGTGGGACTTAGGGTTAGAGTGAGCTAGTTTCCGTTTGAAGACAAAAACTACCTCATGGGACAAAAACTTAAAAACTCTAAGTACCCTTAGAATTTGCTCTAGGGCATTGGAAGGACTACCAGTTAAGGAATGAGACTTTTGCTGTGGTGAGGTTTTTTGCTGAGCTACTCCAATGGTTTCTGCCACCACCTCGTTATTTTTTAACTTCTTATATAGTGCAGTAATAACTAACACAAACATCGCAGGAAAAGGCGCTCAGCACTAAAAAGTGTCCCTGTTTACTCTTTACCTTTTCCTCTCTTCTTCTGTACGGACTGATATGTGGTATAGTTATTTTCCCCTCTCTCTCTGTGAACACCTTATGGTCAAAACTTTAAAACTTTAATACCGAAATAGGAGACATGGCCATAAAAACTCTATTTTGTTTATCACAGACCTTGAGAATACCAGTGAGGTTAGTGGTGGGATCCTCTTACAGGGAACATTATGTAGAAGGAGCACTAACCTTGAAGAGCGCACCGCGCCTCTAATTGATCTGCAATGCTTAACACTAAAGGATGAAGAGGTCCGATTGCGCATGGGAGGCTCATTTCAGTGGTTCCCCCTTCCATCGTTTACATATAAATGGCAAAACATTCCTTGGACCCTCTTTGTTTGTACCATCGAGCTTGTTTTCGATGACTGTCTTAAGGATAGCTTGACTGTATTAGAGCCAATTCCAAAAAATTCTTACTTGAAGATGCTTTTGAATGCACAGGATTTGTTGCTAATAGCTTCTTTAGGAGTTCTGGGACAAGTAAATGCCTGGTCTCCTACCAACAGTTATGCCCCTGGTAATGTCACTTGTGATGAGAACATCAATTTAGTGAGAGAGGCCTCTCAACAATTGTCGAGTGACGAACAAAGTTGGTTGGAAAAGAGAGACCCAATTGCTGCTGAAGCTTTGGAAGACTTTGTGAAACGAGCCACGGCCAACTTTTCTGATAGTTCGTTAGTGGACCGTATTTTTGGTTCCAACTCTTCGGATGCCCCTAAGATTGGTATTGCATGCTCCGGTGGTGGGTACCGTGCCATGTTATCTGGTGCCGGTATGCTTGCTGCTATGGATAACAGAACTGAGGGTGCTAATGAGCACGGGCTAGGTGGTCTTTTACAAGGGTCTACTTATTTAGCCGGCCTTTCTGGTGGTAACTGGTTGACTGGTACCTTAGCATGGAACAATTGGACTTCTGTGCAAGATATCATGAACAACTTCACCAAGGACAACTCCATTTGGGATATTGACCATTCAATTGTCACACCTGGTGGGCTCAATATCTTTAAGACTGGTTCAAGATGGGACCATATCTCTGATGCTGTGAAAAGCAAGCAAGAAGCAGGATTCAACGTCTCTCTGGCCGATGTTTGGGGACGTGCCTTGTCTTACAATTTCTTCCCATCTTTACACCGTGGTGGTGAGGCCTACAGTTGGTCCGATTTGAGAGATGCTGATGTGTTCAAGAACGGGGAAATGCCATTCCCTATCTCTCTTGCAGATGGTAGATACCCAGGTACTTCTGTGATCAACTTAAACGCTACCAATTTCGAATTCAATCCTTTCGAAATGGGGTCCTGGGATCCATCTTTGAACTCTTTCACTGACGTCAAGTATTTGGGTACCAACGTCTCTAACGGTAAGCCTGTCAACAGTGGAAGATGTGTTGCCGGTTATGACAACACCGGGTTTGTCATGGGTACTTCTTCGACTCTTTTCAACCAGTTCTTGTTGAGATTGAACGGTACCAGTGTCCCAAGCTTTATTAAGGACTTAGCTAGACACTTCTTGGACGATTTATCGGAAGACTACGACGATATTGCCATTTACGGTCCAAACCCTTTCAAGGATGTCACTAACATGGCTAGCAATGCTTCAAACAGTATCGCCAAGTCCGAGTACTTATTCTTAGTGGATGGTGGTGAGGACAACCAGAACGTTCCTTTAACTCCTTTGATCAGAAAACAAAGAAACTTAGATGTTGTCTTTGCATTGGACAGCACTGCAGACACTGCCCAATTCTGGCCAGATGGAAGTTCTTTAGTGAACACTTATGAACGTCAATTCGGCCCTCAAGGTCAAGGTATGGCTTTCCCATACGTTCCTGACGTGAACACCTTTGTCAACTTGGGATTCAAGGATAGACCAGTGTTTTTCGGCTGTGACGCTAACAACTTGACTAACTTGGAATACATTCCTCCTTTGGTTGTATACGTGCCAAGTGCCTTCCACTCCTTTAAAGCCAACCAAAGTACTTTCAAGCTATCGTACGACGAATCTGAACGTCGTAAGATGATCCAGAACGGGTTTGAGTCTGCCACAAGAAACAACTTCACTCAGGACTCTAACTTCATGGGCTGTGTTGGTTGTGCTATCATGAGACGTAAACAACAAAGTATGAACGCTACTTTGCCAGCAGAGTGTCAAAGCTGTTTCACCAACTACTGTTGGAATGGGACTTTGGCCACTCAAGCTGCCCCATACGTGGAGTCTAATGACAAGGTTTCTTCTGCCAACTTAGCTGCTGGTGAGAGTTCTGCCACCGAAAGCGGTGCCTCCACTTCTTCCACTTCAAGCTCTAAAAAGAACTCTGCCGTCCACTCTATGGACGCCAAATCTTCCATGACCATAAAGACGATCCTTACTGTCGCCGTCCTATTCACTGGTGCTTTAAGTTTCTTGTAAGTTCCATTACTATTTTTACTGACAATTATTTTGAACAAGAGCCTCGGGTAAGGTCGACAATCCCTCCCCCCCCCCCCTCACCTTTTTGAGATCTTGAACAAAATTATTATAGTGTAGTGGAGAGGATATTGAAGCTATTTTAACACATAACTTGTAGTCTTTCTTTGTTATGACCTTTTAAATATGTCCTATGCAATGTACTTAATTATATTTACATATATCATTGTTTGCGCAATGCAAATATCAGTCTCTTATCCGGGCGTAACCTTTAGAGATCACTGTGTGAACGCCACGGCGTTTATTCTCCAATGCAAACAAAAGGTCTCTCATGACTATCCCCGGTTCCTCTCTTGCGTCTCTAAATTTTAATCCAATGTCTCCACGGGAAGCAATTTCCGACGCAACTTTCCCGAGCGAAGTGCTTGCCGTAGATGCAGGTTTCGACACCGAGGATGTCAACCAACCGTACTGTTTCTTGGACCCTGCTCTCAACGTGGCTGTGACGTTAGAGGCTCTATGTAATGTCTCTTCCGAATCGATCTTATTCTCTAGATCCTCCTTCTCTAAACCTAATGCTACACGTTTCTTCATCCTCCTCTCCTCCTCCTTCTTTTGAGCCATGGCAATGTTTCTTAATGCCATCGACACCTCGCTCCTCTTCCCAGAATTCAGCTTAATTCCTTTACGACGATGTCGCGATATTATCAACGCTCTGGTGACAATGTCTCTAATGTAATACTCACAGGCACTAGACATCATCGACGCGACCTCAGGGTCCCGCCCAATAAAATCTTGGTTGAAGTTATGCTCTTTACTGATTTTCCTCATCATCGTTTTCACTTGCTCAGGGTGTAAGAAAGGTGGGTGCGATGGGATGTCTACAGATCCAGTCTGCCTTTGAGCTAACTGAGATTTCGACGCCGCTGCCGCAGAGTTCAACAACGCTTCCTCCTCCTTGATATCCACACCAGCAGAGAACAACACATCGGACATCTTATTAGGATCTGCTGGAGGTTTCTTGCTTATAACTTTCGATGCACCGCTGGCATCTGCCTTATTTTGAATATTAAACGCGGGAGCCATCGCATTCGGTGTCGAGGATACTGAATTCTTCCCACTCTTGACCTTCTGCTCTACTTTAGGCAAGGCTAATGCAACCTCCTTCGACGTACCAGTTTCGACTTTAACCTCCTCAGAACCGTCACGATTGTAATCGTTCGAATTCATCCGCTTGGCTCCAGACATAACAAATCTCTCTCTCACCTACAATCACTCAACTACAAAGGAACAACCACCTACTCACACTAGCAAACCTCTAAAATACACACACACACACACATGCGATAGATGCCTGCTCTTGACACCGAAAACAATCTTTTGAGTTTGCATATACAAAAAGTATATCGCTACGAACGAGCAGTATACGGTCCGGGTAATACCGTGCCAGTTCCGCTGGCGACCCGGTTCCATTCCATTTGACCCCCATTGCCAGCCCATTGGGACCATCTTCAATCGAGGCAGTTGTGTTTGATGCTGAGATGGTCGCTGGGTGGCCCAGTTTGCCGTTTGAAGGGCGGAAATTGGTTCAATGAGTGTGTTTTTAGTTTATTCCCGTCGGTCTAGGATACCATAGCCTGCCTTGAGTGTGAGTAAACCGAGCAGGAACAGTAGCACGTCTTTGTCCCCCCGCCTCTCTTCAGAGCTGTTGTGTTTAGGTTTTGTTAGTTGTGGCGTCTCGACCTCTCGTGCGCGTCTCTTGGCGCTTGGACTATTATGAACAAATTCTGTGGTCTCTATAGTGGATTTTGCGCCCTCCTGGGGGTTGAACATGGTTGTGGGCGTGGTATGGTCTGTTGTAGTTGGGTCTTGTGCCCGTGGTGACGCATTTAAATTTGGTAATGGATCACCTCCGGAAATGGATCTGTCACGATCCTCAGATTTTCTTAACTCCTGAGAGGGCACAAGCTTCATAATTTGTATAGGTGCTTCTGGCTTGTCCTCTGGGTTCAAGGATAGAAGCACTGCTTCGTATTCTGTCAACCGAGCCACCAGATCGGCTTTCTTGCCAGACACTTTCAGTTTCCTTGTTTTACACGCTTGCTTCAATGTGACCACGGTCAAACCCTTCCAATTGATCGGGCTCTTGGATATGTGTGCCATCCGGAACGATGTGACGGCAAAAGCCCTTGACTGTGGATTGTAGATTAATGGGCCCGCCCGTGGAGCCAGCCGTGGCAACAGCATTCTAGGCAACATCTGTGTCAGTCTAGTCCCTAATACCATTCAGACTAGTCCCTAACACTATATCAGACGTGTTCTGTCAAAGTATTGTATTCCCGCTTGTTATAAACAACAGTGATCAACAACATCGATTTATCCTATGTATTAAGAAAAAATATGATTTATGTATTTATATGTGGAGACACAGGCAACGGTTAAGGTAGATAGTATGCTACCGTCCACCCATGTGTTGCTCATAGAGTCTCTTGCCCCTCCCCACCCCAAAAAAAAAGAGAGGTTGGAACCAAACCTATGCTTGTAAGATCAGAAAAGAATATAGAAATTCGTGTATTCACAGGTACAACCGGCTGAAAAGTCAGCCGTGTAATCTAGTATTGACGAGCAGCTTCTTGACAGGCCTTTAGTTGTTGCAAATAGTAATCACAGATCTGGAAATTGCCACTGTTCTCGTCTAAACAGCGAGTGAAGTTTCTAGCATCGGTGTCACAAGCCTTCACGGTCTCTTGGTTCATCTGTTGACCAGCGTAAGCATCCTGTTGAGCCACCGAGTCCGAGGAACCGCCAGAAAACATTCCGGTGATACCGGCTCCAAGAGTGTGACCGATTGTACTCCCGACAGCGACACCAGCAGCAGTAGAAGCCATGTTAGCAAACAAACCAGGTTGTCTAGTCTGGCCTGGAGCCTGAGCGGAAGCACTCTGAGCGGTGCTGGTACTACCGGAGCTGGCTGTCCTTGGGACTGGAGCAGCCATCGTGGAAGCAGAACGTGTCCCACTTCTCACTGGTGCTCTTGCAGCGGGTCTGGATCCTCCTCTTGAACGTGCCATTATACTTGTTTTTGCGATAGTTTACAACTAGGTGTGTTTGAGTGGAGATATCGATGGAGTATGAAGTGGCAAATTATATAGGCATTGCATTGGCTTTATATATATATATACAAAAAATTTCACAATTAAAGATGAAATTTGATTTGTCCATAGTACTTCATCGGCAGAGCGGAGACCATTGTAATGGGCCACGTCGGCCTGTGTAATCCTCCTGTTGGGACTGACACTTGAGTTAGAACCTCCAGTTCTCGTCAACAGATTCGATGGCCCACTTGAATTTTTCTCTGAGCGCTTTCGTGAAGATCTTCTCTATTGGGACGCCAAATTTTTTACAAAAGACGACAGAAAGCCTTGGGTCGATATAATTGATCTTGGAGGTACCCAATGACACTTCTGAATTTTCCTCTTTGTCCTTTAGTTGCAAGACGCTGGTTTGGATCCTGGTTTCTAATTTTTCTACTTGACTTTCTAACTTCTCTATCGTGTTCAATTTAGTTGATATATTGATGGGGCCACCTTGTAATTCGTTGGCGTAATCCTCTTTTAAAGTTTCCACCTTTGCCAACCACTCGTTTAGAACAGTCTCCTCTAGTAATTCTTCTTGCTCATGTTTCTTTTTCTCGTTCTCTTTTTCGAATTTTTTATGACACTTGGTAATCTCTCTATCAATGATTGTCTTATGTATCGATTCTTCTTCCTCTTTAGTCAAGTCTTCTATCTCTTTATAGAAGGCAGGTCTTTTCTTCATTTCTTTTTTATCTAATTGCAACATGGCTCTCTTTAATCGAATCTTTTGCCACGTTAACTCCCGGATCCTCATAGTAGCCTTCTCAACCACCTGAGCATGGTTCTTCGTTACTGTCCTTTGATGGTTACAAAGGATGGCGACAGTCCTGTTGGCAGCGTTGTATTTCACCAGTTTCTCAGTGACGGTACCCGTGTTCTCGATTAGATCCAATTGATCTTGCATGGTCTTGGAAGCATTGTATGTACGGAACACTTTTGCAGTTAGCCCAGGCATATAATTTTGTAAATATTTGTTTAAAATGCTGGGATCCAGTCTGTCAAACAACTGGTGACCCGGTTGTTTGGGGGGTCTCTTGAATATCGTTAAATCTTTGAACACTTGTCTATCCACTTGTACCTCTTGATAAAATCGAATAGAATCTTTCCCAAGAAAATCGAAAATTACTGTGTTAGGTGGTTTCAATGTGACATGTTCGTACCTTAAAGAACAACAACCCACAGTATCTGCCTCTTCTTCACTCTTTTCGCCACCTGCTCTTAATGCAAATACGTCAATCAAATATATGGCTACAGATTTTTGACGTTCCAACATGATTTTACTCTTCAAATTTTTCTTATAGTCTTTCCTAATATTGTCGATATGATCCTTCAATTGTCTTGCCTTCTCAAATTTTTTCAAATCACTTTGACCTTTTAAAGACGAGTTGGCAGCTAGTCGCACATATTTCGAGCCTTGGAAAATATTTTCCTTCCACATAGCTAGCCATTGAACGGTGTTGTCATGACGGATTTCCCCCCACTTGTGGCCTTTTGGAGGCTCTGGGATGGGTGCATCCTTCGATAAATTCAAAACAATGTCTTCAGGGTAGACTCTTCTTTTTAATCTCCCAGTCTTTGGGTGAGCCCCACGGCCCCGAAATAAATCTGGAGGTTCGACTCTGAAATTCCCCACTTGTTCTTTCCTGCCATCTAACTCACAAAATTTGAAAGGCTCTTCAAGTTTCTCTCTTTCAAGACGTATTAGTTTCTTCTCTTGAGGAGTCAGTTGTCCCTTCTGTTCTTTCTGCAACTTGAAATGGTTAAAGATGTGACTAAAATCACAGAGTTCGAATTTCTCAATGCTTATCCCGTTTGGGCACCCACCCTTCTCTTTAAGGATCTGTAAAAAATCGTGGAAAAAATTCTTTTGGAAGACAGGGTTCTGACCATGATGAGTCTCTAGAAGAGCTGCATAAAAGCCTGCAACTTCTTCTGCCTCCAAAGGTAGATCGACGGGCTTCCCATCGTAATATAATTTCACATGAGATGGCAGTGGTTGGTATTCCGGTGGGAATATAACACCGTTATGCTTGAGAGTAGTCCATTTCACTGTATCATTAGCATTCTGTTGTTCCCACCATCTAAACTCTTCATCGGCACTCATTTCATCTTGTTTCAATTCCTGGGACTGGCTCAATGGCAAGTCTGCATCGCTCTCAGACTCAGTCCGTTTGCCCTCCTGTTTGACATTTGTATCTGCCTTTTTTTTCGGTGATGCTGGCTTCAATTTAGTGGCCTTAACCGTCTTCTTGCCTTTGTCGCGTTTGGCACGTTTACTCTTCTTTAATACTACCTCGTCCTCGTCATCTTCTTCTTCTGCTTTTATTACGCGTTTGGAAGACCTATTGGATTTGTTTATGCTTGAAAGGGCATCATCGCTGTCGTAACTATCGCTTTTTCGCGTCAATGAGCTTGCTGGGCTCCGGGGGTTCGCCATTTGTGATAGTGGAACATCTTCCTCATCGCTGCTATAGTTTTGCAGTTTCCGCTCTCGAACGTCCATAGAAATCATCACAAACCTATGAAATCCATGCCAAGACTTCAACGGTGCTCTACGTATAATTACCGCACTCAATTGTCTCGCAATCACCTGTAAGAGCATGCCAAGCGGCCATAAAAGGTGGTTGGATAACTCGATGAAATTTCATCAATTTTTCTTTTTTTTTCTTTTTTACTTGAAATCAGAAAAGAGCCCGATGGAAGGGTTCTACTACAGGAACGAACACTAAGTAGTAACGCAGAGTTGGACTTGTTGTTATTATCATTAGTATTATAACTAAACCCTTGATTGGACTTATGTGTTTTTATCTGTGGTAGTGAGGGCGTGGCTCCGCGCTCGCCCTCACAATCACTGCGCTGCTTCAGATACTGTTTCCAAATAACTGAAACAGCGGTTGCACAACGTTACAAGAACGCCAGTAGCTGAAACAGGTATAGTAATTGCTGCCTCAAATGATCCGCTGTCATGAGGGCGAGGGTTACACCGTGTATGAAACGGCCGTGGGTGTGTCCATTGGTTTACCCAATGGGGCAATTTCCAGGTTAGGACTATAAACAACAACAAATACCCTTTTTGGTAAAACCATAACAAGATATAATTGACAATCTTCGAGAAACCCAGGATGAGAAGCTGTAATATATATCTCTGGTTTTGCGGTCCAAGTCTAGTCTAAGAGTAGTTTTGCCAACGGGAGTATTCCTTTGCTAGTTTGCTATTGAGGAAAAATAAATAGTTTGTGGATCTGTGGTGATTTTACGTTCTATTAACCGTTTTTGTGGTCTAGTTGGGACAATTAAATTTGATCCTCTTTTCTAAGACTAAGCATTGCTTAGAGTTCAAAGTTTTGCAGTAAAACTATTGCTCTCTTTTGTGTCGAATATTATTATTATTATTATTATTACGCAGACAGACAGGCTGGTATTGTTTGTTGTGCTCGACAAGTATTTATAACGAGATATTATTTTGTTGTGGCAGAAATCAGATACGATCTTGCTGTCTTCCAATTGGTACTTGTTCAAAACTATTCAGCTCCCCCCATTATATCTGAATTCAACACATCTATTGAAAACTGATCTTTTCTCTGAATAGTCTAATAATGTCATTAGCTCCTTTACAGACAGTCAATGAAAGACAATTGAATACCCGTTCCAATGCTGTACGTACTCCAGTTAAACCAGGGTACGGCGTACCATTGGAAAATAAAGAGAATTTGAATCATAAGAGAACGGACTCAAATCAGATCACTAGCAAAGCACCTGCTCAAAAGAAGAGAAAGGAAAAACTTTCTGCTCTTTGTAAGACGCCGCCATCTTTGATCAAGACTAGAGGTAGAGACTATCATAGAGGTCATTTCTTGGGTGAAGGTGGGTTTGCAAGATGTTTCCAAATCAAGGACAATAGTGGTAAGATTTTTGCTGCCAAGACAGTGGCCAAAGTTTCCATTAAATCTGAAAAGACTAGAAAAAAGCTTTTATCGGAGATCCAAATCCACAAGAGTATGAAACATGTTAATATTGTGCAGTTTACAGACTGTTTTGAGGATGATAATAACGTTTACATCTTGTTAGAAATCTGCCCCAATGGTTCTTTGATGGAATTATTGAAAAAGAGAAGGCAACTAACTGAACCCGAGGTAAGACTCTTTATGACTCAAATCTGTGGTGCCATCAAATATATGCATTCAAGGAAAGTGATTCATAGAGACATAAAATTGGGTAACATCTTTTTCGACAAATATTTTAATTTGAAAATTGGTGATTTTGGGTTAGCTGCAATCCTAAGCGATGACAAAGAGCGGAAATATACTGTGTGTGGTACACCAAACTATATTGCTCCCGAAGTTCTTACAGGGAAGCATACTGGTCACTCTTACGAAGTGGACATTTGGTCTGTAGGTGTCATGCTCTATGCCCTTCTATTGGGTAAACCACCTTTCCAATCCAAGGATGTCAACACCATTTATGAAAGGATTAAATGTAGAGATTTCTATTTCCCTAAGGATAAACCGATCAGTGAAGAGGCCAAGACTTTAATTCAAGATATCTTATCCATTGACCCAATTGAAAGACCATCGATAGATGAAATTATAGAATACGTGTGGTTTAGAGGCATATTCCCACCTTCTACGAAGGATACAGTGATGACAGAAGTACCAAACTATGAGTCCATTTTAACCATAGAAGAATCTTTAATTAATTTCCAAAATTGTATGGATCACAGTGGGTTGTCTCTAAGAAACCCATCTTTGACAAAGACACAAAAACCTATGTACAACGATATTATTAAATTCCCAACAGAAGAAGATGAGAATAAGAAAAACTTATTTAGAAACTATCAAACATCTTTCTTACCAAACTCTTTATCACCCAATGGTACTAAAAACAAATACGAAGAAGTTATTGATTTAGATGTACAAAGAAAATTAAATGATTTAGCCAGGGAGACAAGAATTCGTAGAGCTCAACAGGCCTCCATAAAACAAAACCTAGTGGCTACTTCCACTAATTTGATCAAATCTGAGATCTCGTTAAGAATCCTTGCGAGCGAATGTCACTTGACGTTAAATGGTATATTAGAAGCAGAGGCTCAAAAGAAGATGGGTGGACTGCCACCTTCAAGATTACCCAAGATTAAACATCCAATGATCGTGACTAAATGGGTAGACTACTCTAATAAGCATGGGTTTTCATACCAACTATCTACAGAGGACATCGGTGTTCTATTCAATAACGGCTGCACTGTGTTGAGGTTAGCAGATGCAGAAGAGTTTTGGTACATTAGCTATGATGATAAAGAAGGTTGGGTTGCCAGTCATTACCTATTAAATGAAAGACCTAAGGAATTGTCAAGACATTTAGAAGTGGTAGACTTCTTCTCTAGATATATGAAGGCAAATTTAAGCAGGGTCTCAACTTTTAGTAGGGAAGAATATCACAAGGATGATGTGTTCTTAAGAAGATACACAAGGTTCAAACTATTTGTCATGTTTGAACTAAGTGATGGAACGTTTCAATTTAATTTCAAGGACCATCATAAATTAGCCATTTCTGATGGTGGTAAATTAGTGACATACATTTCTCCATCTCATGAAAGCTTTACATATCCAACGGTGGAGATTTTAAAATTGGGCCATATACCAAATTTTCCTGAAAGTAATTTCATGGAAAAGTTAGCATTAATTAAAGAAGGTTTAAAACAAAAATCAACGATTATTACAGTTGGTTAACAAGAAAAAAAATATCTAAAAAAAATAAAATAGAAGAGGAAGATAATTGCATTGTATATCTATATAATTTTTTTTCATATGACTGTAGATATCAATATATCATTTGGTAATATCTAACACATGTCTAGTGACTTCCTTGGATAGTAACTCCACTTCATCTGCTGTAGTGGCTTCACAATAAATTCTTACAGCATCTTCAGTGCCGCTTGCTCTAACAAAAGATCTAGCCTCAGATGATGGGTTTTCCTTGACAGCTTTATCAATGAGTTCTTGTAACCCTTTGGGAGAGACCAATCTTCTCTCTTGATCCGTAGTTTCGAAAACAGTTCTATCAGGTACTAAAGCTTTTGTCAATAAGTTAGGTAAATCATTATATTCAGAGTCCCACTCCTCAGGAGAAAGATTCATGACTGTTAAGACCATCAAGACACCCAGCATATCTGAAATGGCATCACCTACGGTTTGGTTAATTAGCTCACTGAAGTGTGACAACTTTTGGAATTCCTTGGATGCACCATTGCTTTTCACTAGTTTATGGAACTTTTCGGAAAAGACAATGGTACCATGGCCGTTGGCTTCAAAATAAATACCCACGTCATAGTTCTTTACTGCAGCGTGATGTAAATGCTTGACACCAGTCTTAGTGCAAGTCGTATCAACCTGTAATTTGTTAGCCAAATAACTAGTAGAGCTCCCGTTAGCATAAGCAGTTTGTACAACCCCGACTTTAATCTCGTTAGCCAGCTCTGTTTTATTAACTAAGTTGGTGAAAAACTTGGCGAAAAGAGTAGAGATCTTATCACCGTCTAACAAGTGGAATTTTTGCGATGAGTCTAGATAATAAAAGACAATTCTATCAGCATCACCATCGTAGGAACAAAACAATGTCCGATTAGTTACTAAAGATTTGTCGATCCCATCCGGTAACAAATGGTTCGTCTTCACATAATCCGCGCCACATTTGACATTCAATTTTTGAGGGTCTTGGTAGTTATTGTTTACAATGTGCACCTTAACTTTTGAAGCAAATAAATCATTGGTAGATAAGAAATGGGCTAATTGAGGAGCACCTACACCGTTAGCTGTGTCAACAATCAATGTGTCAAATGGGAATTTGTCCACAGATGAAGCTTGGCACAATTGAAACCACGCTTTAGAGAAGAAAGCATGGTAATGCTCTAAGTCTGTGATTTTATTCTGGTTATAAGCACTGGTTAAAAAGTGTAATTGAGGGGTGGTGCATAGTTTCAAGTTAATGATCTGTGCTTTAAATTGCTTCTGCATAAACTGAGATAATAAGCAATTGTTTAATAAAGTTTCACTCGAAGCTCTGGAATCATGGCCCACCATTATCGTGGGTTTAACTGTAGCATAGTCTACTTCGTTAAGCAATTCCTTCAAGTAATCAATTAATTGACCAGATTCACCCATAGAAGCTAAATTTGCCAATTTTGTGGCTATTGGCTCCCAATCGCCAGCTAGCATTGATCCATCCGGTTCGACAATCTTCACACCATTATCTTGTGGAGGATTATGCGAAGCAGTAATCATGACTCCCACACATTTCCCACCTAAGGACCAAGACCTTAAACAAGCAACAAGTCCTGTAGTGAACATCACAGTGTCCAGGACATTACTATTGTCTCTGAACCCTGCAGTACCATAACTGTACTTGTATCCCCTCGTCGTGCAGACCTGGGCCAGCTCTTCCTCCAAGAACTTCCATTCAAACATTTCCAATTGATCAACAGACTTGTGGTTATGATTGTCGTTGTACCGTATGTTTTGTACCTGTTGTTGTTATTATTAGTGTTTCTTCAAAATATGTGTTGTATCGAGACCAACTAAACAAAGGATTAACCCATTCGTCTATCTGGAACAAATATAGAGTCAGGCAAAGAAGATGGCACCGGCAATTCCAATACAGACCAGTGAGTCCATTAAAAGATCTAAACGGAGTGGGAACTGCTCTTTATGGACCTTAGTCCAGTACCAATGCCAGCCAGTATACCACCCAGATATTGAAGGACCCGTAGAGTACCGATGTGATCCATTCAAGAGGTTGTTTGAACAATGCGAAACACCAAAAGGCACTAAGAGGATTGAGCTCCGAAACAGCAATTATGAATAAATTTGCATAATGCTCTAGCTTGGGCCATCGTTGTATATAGAGAACTGACATTATATAGTGAATATATAATAAGGACAAGGGACTACATTGATGCCGTGCACAGCTTACAACTGGTAAAAAGAGCTAGTAGTAGTTCAACAAATGGGCACAATGGCTTAGTGCTTGAATACATTACAAGACATATATCACTGCAAATGGGTGGGGGACGTAGGGTATTTAGCCCCAGTAAATTCATAAATTTGACTCCCAATAATTTGCAAGTTCAACTCCCAAAATATCAACCCCCGTTGTTATTTAAGCCGACTCCTCATCTTAGACCCGATTCGTTAACAGCGGCTATATTATGGGAGTCGACTTCAACTCCCATAATAAAATGTACAGGTTTTTTATGCTTATCACGTGCCACCCGTTTTTTTGTCTCTGGATAAATGTGTCTCCAAACGGGGTAACGATAGCAGCTTGATAAGGGAGGGGGCGCGTATATAAAGAGGTATTTTCTCTTATCTCTCCATCCCACTTTCTTTCCCTCATCAACAAGCAAGCGCGCTTTACCCACTAAAAAAATATCGTGATGAGAAAGGGCGTATCTATCTTAACTTGTTCGGCGCTGCTAGCTGCAGTTGCACATGGTCTGGTGATCCCAGACGTTTCCGCTAATGAACTTGCAAAATGGGGTGAGATGTTGAAGGAAGAGTTGAAGGCTGCTGCCGGTTCTGCCAAGGATGCTGCAAACTCTAAGGCTGCTCAGTTTGCTAATTTGGCGCCTTTGTTTAACCCTGCTGAGGTGTCAACCCATACTGTGATTCCAAACAAGTACATTATTGTATTTAAGTCGCAAGTGAAGGGGGAAGCCATCGATTTCCATAAACAACGTATTCAGGAAACACATTTGCAGAGCTTAACCACGCTAGCAAAGCGTGATCATGACTCGTTTTTGAACAGCATTGGCCATGAGGTCGGCGGTATTGTAGACTCCTTCGGGATTGACGATTTGCTCCACGGGTATGTTGGCTATTTTACCGAGTCTGTTGTTGAGTTAATTAGAAGAAATCCTCTAGTTGAATTTGTCGAAAAGGACTCTACGGTGACAATGAGCGATTTTGACACTCAAAACAACGCACCTTGGGGTCTAGCAAGAATTTCCCATAGAGAACCTTTAAACTTGGGGAACTTCAACAAGTACTTGTTTGATGACAATGCTGGTGAAGGTGTGGATGCATATGTGATTGACACAGGTGTTAACATCGAGCACAATGAATTTGAAGGCAGAGCTGCTTGGGGGAAGACTATTCCAGACAACGACGAAGATATCGATGGTAACGGCCATGGGACTCATTGTGCAGGCACAATCGGTTCCGCCCATTACGGTGTGGCAAAGAAGGCCAACATCATTGCTGTGAAAGTATTGAGGTCTAATGGATCTGGGTCCATGTCCGATGTGTTAAAGGGTGTCGAGTTTGCCGCCAACAACCATGTCGCCAAAAGTAAAAAAGGGAAAGACAAGAAATTCAAAGGCTCTACCGCTAATATGTCTCTGGGAGGTGGTAAGTCTCCTGCATTAGACCTGGCTGTTAACGCTGCAGTCAAGGCAGGTATTCATTTCGCTGTTGCTGCTGGGAATGAAAACCAAGACGCTTGTAACACTTCCCCTGCAGCTGCAGAACAAGCTATCACCGTAGGTGCTTCCACCTTAAGTGATGACAGAGCTTATTTCTCCAATTGGGGGACATGTGTAGACATATTTGCTCCAGGTTTGAATATCTTGTCTACTTACACTGGGTCCAAGGATGCTACGGCTACTTTATCAGGAACTTCGATGGCATCACCTCATGTGGCAGGTCTATTGACATACTTATTATCTTTGCAACCTGAGAAGGGATCCCAATTTTCTGGGGATGGCGCTTATTTATCGAGCATCACTCCAGAGCAGTTGAAAAAGAAGTTGATTGACTACAGTACGAAGAATGTCTTGTTCGATTTGCCAGAGGGTACACCTAACGCGTTGATCTACAACGGTGGTGGCGAGGATTTATCTGGCTTCTGGAATGGTGACAAACATCACAAGGAATACCCAAGCAGTTCAGGTTTACCAGCTTTACAAGACATGGCTCGTGCTGGAATCAATCCTACGGATTTACTGTTTGAGCAAGTAAGAGAGATGCTTGGCAAACTAAACATCTTTTAATAGTGCGCGGCTGCCAACATCATCTGTTATTCTTCGGCATGAAACTGGGTTGTTTCCGACCCCTCTTTTTTCCACTTTCTGATCCTCTTAAACTACCTAAGGGACTGCTAAGATATCCATCAACTGTTTTTTTTTTTCGCTAACTGTTACTTATGGGATTGGCAGGCAATCCATATACTACTGAATAGAATTACCCACTATTATATATAAGTAAATAAACTAAAAGAAGAAAAAAAGAATGTATTGCAAGTTTTGATTTATCTCTTCCTCAAGTGACTACAACTTCGTGGTCTCGGTATTTGCTATTCTATCTTACAACGATCAGGAGCGGCTACTTTCCATTTGGCCATTATGGCGGTGATGTCCACGATCACGTGATACAAGTTCACCAAAAATTCGTGTTTTTGCAATTTTTGTATAAACAAACAAACACAACACACATACTTAACACTTAGCTTTGGGCCCACAGATGCCTTCTGACTAATTGAAAAGAGCTCAATTTCTCTACAAATAGGCTTCTATTGTGTCATTAATTAATCAATTCTGTACGAGACATCTGAAAGACACAAATGGATGTCGGTCAGCTGCCTGGGAACGACTCTGCTGTTGCGATGGCAGAATCGCTAATGGATGAGAATTTGAATATTACGGTGGCAGTACGCTGTCGAGGCCGCTCACAGAGAGAATTAACATTGAAAAGCTCTGTAGTTGTGACAGTACCAGATGTGTCTGGCGCAAACGAGGTATCTGTCAATACTACTGGTGATATCGGGATCACGGCTCAGATGAATTCCAAACGCTACACGGTCGATAAAGTGTTTGGTCCCAGTGCATCTCAAGAGTTAGTATTCAAAGAGATTGCGGAGCCTTTGTTTAAAGATTTTATTAAGGGCTACAATTGTACCATGCTGGTGTATGGGATGACATCGACAGGTAAAACCTATACAATGACTGGCGATGAGAGGTTATACAATAATGAATTATCTCAATCGGCAGGGATTATACCGAGAATCTTGTTTAAACTGTTTGATACATTGACTGGAGACAACGACGATTACGTAGTCAAATGTTCTTTTGTGGAACTGTATAACGAGGACTTGAAGGATTTACTGGGAGATTACAACAAGATAAACGGAGCTACAAATGATAGCGGTACGAGACGATTGAGAATTTATGACTCCAACAGCAATGATAACAGCAGAAACAACTCTCCTAGATCTTTGAACGAAAACATGAACCCTAAAGCGGCTTTATTGAAGAGACGATTAAATCAGGTTAACAGAAAACGAAGATCTCTACTATCACAGCATTCGCTACCAGAAGAACCATCACAAACAACAGCACACCCTCATACGATCTCAGGAGATCAAAATTCTGGAATTTACATTCAAAATTTACAAGAATTTCACATTACTAATGCCAGGGAAGGTCTTGCTTTTTTGCAGAAAGGATTAAAACAGAGGAAAGTTGCTTCTACAAAGATGAACGACTTCTCCAGTCGATCGCATACAATTTTCACCATCACATTATATAAGCAATGTGAAAACGAGCTCTTTAGAATATCCAAGATGAATCTCGTAGATCTGGCTGGTTCAGAAAATATCAGTCGCTCTGGAGCCTTAAACCAACGTGCCAAGGAAGCAGGGTCTATAAACCAGAGCTTATTGACGTTAGGAAGAGTAATAAATTCATTAGCTGACAAAACCACACATATACCATTTAGAGAGTCCAAGCTCACTCGACTGTTACAAGACTCTTTAGGTGGGAATACAAAGACCGCGTTGATTGCTACTATATCTCCGGCAAAGGTTGCCTCTGAAGAGACATTTAGTACATTAGAATATGCATCGAAGGCTAAGAACATCAAGAATAAACCTCAACTGGGCTCTTTTATTATGAAAGATATTATGCTAAAGAACGTTACACTAGAATTAACCAAAATACGAGCAGACTTATTATCTACTAAGGCTAAAGATGGTATATTCATGAGTCAAGAGAATTATAAAGAGCTCACCACTGAATTAGAAAGTTGTAAAACGGAAATCAAAGAACGAGATCGTACAGTGGAATCTTTAAACTCACAGGTATCTTTGCTAATGAAGGAGAAAAAGGCATCAGACGATATAATAGATTCGGAACGGTTAAAGGTTCAAAAACAATTGGAGTTAATTAATAGACAAGCCTTTGAGAAAGAGTCTACTTCTCAAAAGATAGCTGAGCTAGAAACGCATTTAGACAAATTACAAAATGAGATAAAGCATTTGAACTCCCAGATAGAAGTTTTTACCACTAATAATGAACAACTTAACACAAAAATTAATTACTACAAAAAGAGAGAAGAAAAACTAAAGGCTAAACTTTCTATTTTGTTCAACAAAGAACTAAAAGAATTGGAGGTTAAATTAACTGAACAGATTGAACAATTTAGGGACAAACAGAGTGATCCTTCTTTAAACATTGCTGAAAATAAAAAACTGATAGAGAGTGAAATAGTAAAAGTTCTTGAAAACGCCAAGTCTAAAGCATTGAATCTGTACAACAGTTGTATCGATAACCTATTGCAAGAGACTCCAAAGGTTTTTACAGAGTTGGATAGCAGTGTGGTCGGTTTGAAACAAAATTCTACTGAATATAATTCTAAACTAACAGAGAATCTTTCAGATTTGAGTGAAGAGTATAATGATTTTAAGCAATATTTGAACACTCATTTTTTCCAAAATAATCATCAAGAACTATTAAAAAATCATACAAAGAGGGCATCAGCCATGATGGAAGGTTTCACAAAAGAGTTTTCCTTGAGAATTGAGCAAATGATGAAAGAGTATTTAACAAACAATAAGCAATTCCTAACTACGTGCATGACAGAAGCTACCAACGATATAATTGAACAAGAACTGGATCTTTTTAATCCTAAAAAGAAGAAGTGGGAAGAGTCTATTAATTTAATAAACCATGCAGACTCGCTTAAGAATAACTATTTTGAGCAACTATCAGCTTCCGTCAAGAGTATTGAACATAAACTTGGCGTTTCTAAAGAGTCTATGCAGTCTTCCATCGCCATAATTAAATCTCAAATCAAAAATGACAACGTTGACTCTGAAGCGCAGATCAAATCAAATGCAGTTATCGCTAACAACTTCGAAACAATTGTCCGAAAAAATGACGATTTAAAAAACATTTTTGATAACTTCAGAAGTGTTACTAAAGACTCTGTCTCAGAACTAAGCTCCCTCGACAGCAGCGCTAGAGCTATAATCTTGGAGTTGGAGAATTTTACTGACCAAAATAGCGAAAATCTAGCCGCCGAACGTGTTAACTATCAATCCAGGGAAGGAAGTCAGAAACTGATTCCTTTAAAACCGTCTTCGACCAACATTGTTAGAGATGTTGTCACAACGAGCATTAAAAAAAGAAGCTTAGATTCTGAAAGTAACAGCAGAAAGGATGAAATAACGAAGCTGCCTAGACTGTGAATGACGGTGAAAATGGAGCATAATGTTCATTTCTGACGATATGTGATATATAACGATATTTCATTGGCTATAACCGCACTTAATGGCATAGCGATGTAATTATTAATGATTCTCTTTATTTACCTAAAAGTAATTAATTTAGTAATTGACGACTTTATATTCTCCTAGAGTTTTCAGCATTTTCTCCACTTCAATTCTTGGTTTGTTTAGTTTTACACATATCCTATCAAAAGATTCGATATCCTCTAAAGCTTGTGTTAAAACCGCTTTCTCCTCCTGAGTTAAGATTATTTCATTTGATTTGTTCGAAGGATTTACAGTTCTTTTTTTACCGACTAAGAAGCGATCTCTTCTTGATGCTCCATTTGATTCGTCCTCAAATGAGACTCTAGAAAATTTTTTGTAAAGCGAATCTAGGAGTTGATCTCCAAAATCAAATTTGATATCAGAGGTAGATAGTAAAAAATTCGGCAGTCTTTTCTTCTGCCCCTCACTATGTGTATGCGTTTTTGAGTTAACTTTGGACGTTTCGTTTTCGCCCAGTTCTTTCTCTATCATCATTGGATAGCTATTTAACCTATAAATAATCTTCTTAATAACACCAAACTTGATGAATTTTCTGATATCAATTCTGTTAGAGGATATTTTTTTGTAGTTTTTCTCATACCATTTATCTAGTGTTGTCATCTGGTTCAGTGAGTTGTACAATTCGAACAAAAGAAACCTTGTCGGAAGAAAGTTCCTGCCGTTTCCCTCCTCGCGATTGAATATTGATGACATTTGGCCGCTGCTTGTCAGAGATACTTCCGAGGGTTTCCTTACTGATGGGTACATTGATAAGGAGCCATCAGAAGATTGCATCGATTCCATAGAGACTGACTTAGATCTCCGATGACCCTGTATATTTTCTTGGCTTTTAGAGAAAGGTAACAATGCTACCTTAGATCCTTGTTCTAGTACTACATACGATTGACAATCATATGCCATAGTCGGATCTGTTAAAAATAAGCTTAGCAGGCTAGTAGGAGCATAAATATTGGTAAACTGGAAAATGTCAGTCAATATGACACAACTGTAATAGATTAAATGTTTGATGCACTCTATAACTAAGCCTGGGTCACTGTCACTCAACTTGGCTATTTTTGATATATTATTCAGTCCATCAATAAAGGGTAAGATGCTAATTAATGTTGGGTCCCAATTTAAATCTATAATCCTGTTTAGATTTACTGTTAATATTGGAACATCTTCAATAAACACTTGGGTCGAAGTAGGTGGATTCAATAAAGGGAAAATTTTAAAATCTACGGCATTTCCTGTACTGATTGGAATTAAACATTCAGAATAGTTATTCAAATCCTGAAAGATTCTCATTAACATATCTTGGATACTAAACTCATTATTCGTGTCTTGTACAGCGCACCGATTATTCAATGTTTCGTTTTTGAACAGCGAGCTATCCTTTTCAGCTAGTGATAATATTTGGTTTTGCTCCTCCAGTATTCGGAACATTTTGCCTAACCGCGCAATAGCCGGCTCATATGGTGAGGTTTCACAGTCGTAAGGGAATACAAAGACAAAATTGAAACTGAAAAAATTCCTTGCATAGATAGTGCTATTAACAGTTATCGGATATGATGCTATCCGGTAATTGCCATATTTAATGGTTAACAATTTATGACATAGTTGAGGCTTCGGTATAATATAATTTTTTATAGAATCAAACTTTATTTGGAAACTCTCTAAATTGTTGGGAGGAAACTGGTAACATACTTTAGAGCCTTCAACTGGATGGAAAATTGAGTAAAATATAGTATGAATTGGGACAAACCCTTCAAATCGAGATCCCATGATAATGAAGGTGAGCAGTAAAAGCCACTTAAAACAGACTTCACCTTTCGCGGTATATATTTTTTATAGATCTCAAGCTATTCTCAGATTGTAATAAATAATTAAAGAATTCAAATTGAATATTTATCACACTCTATTTTCTAATTATTATGGAGCAAAAGTACATGACACAAGTAAATATGACATCCTTTCGAGCCCACTGTGCTGTGTAAACTGATGAGTACAATGATTAAATCTACTTCGACCTCTAATTTTTAGAGACTTGCACCGGGTAATATCATCATAGCTAAGAAATGAGCTTAGATCGCTGCCGAGTCCATCAGTTGATGAACAGTGTTATAAGTTAATATACTGTAGGAACGTGCTGTAATTCTCACTCTTGGAGGTAGAGATTTTATGCCACATCTTGGTTTCAACTGGCTATAAGGTTTCCTAATTTATCGTACTGTAGTTGTTCTTCCTCTCCTTCCTCTTCTTCTTCATTGTTGCTGCTAGAGTCAGAATCTATAATAATATTACCCAGGTTATCGTATTTCACATTCGAAAGTTCTTCTTCACTTTCAGAATCTTCTTCTTCTTCTTCTTCTTCTTCTTCAGATTCGGATAACTGTAACTTGTTCAATCTATTAACATTCCCTGTCATCCATATATCTGTATCTTGCGCCTTCGATTTTCGTTGTTTGGCCTCTTCGTCAAGCTGCTTCAGCCACGCTTCTTCGGCTAGTTTAACCGACTCATGGTCAGTGCACTTCTGATATATCTCCAATAAATCTTTATTCAATTCCAAGAACCCAAGACCCCAAGAAAAATGAGATAGCAACTCAGTAGCCCAATCCATCCTGCCAACAATAGCAAAGCAGGCTGCTAGAGCCTCAACACAGTTTAGTCTCCAGGGCCTCCCGTAGTTGACCTGATTAGCAGCAACTAAGTATGGTAAAAGTCGCTCATGTTTCCCACCGATCCGATTAAATGGGACTTCTTCCAAACGAGCCCAGGAACATTCCACTACAGACGCACCAAACTCTTCAACCACAGATCTATCATCAGGACAGACTACAGTCTTACCATTGGGAGAAACAACAATACCTTGGAATTTTTGTCCCACTCTTAAGGATTGAATTAACCCCAATCTTTCCAACTTCTTACCACTACATCTTTTAGGGTCACAATGATCGAAATCCCACATAGCTAACTTGGTTGGAAACTTGTGTGTAGTTTTATTTGAGTCTCTTTTCAGTTCCATGTGCTTATGATTTTGTCTGGAACTATGTCCATTAGCACCACGATGGGATCTATTCCCATTAGAGTCTTCTTTCTGCTTATTTTTACCTTTCCCCATGTCAAATATATGCAGCGGTGCCCCTTGTATAACTCAGCAAGGAGTAGCCAAACCTGTATAGCGACCTAATAGATTAAATCTTTACTAGATCCAAAGGACCTCATCGATATTTTTCAAATATTTTTCAAATACAGTTATATCGATGATGCCCAATACAAAGACGTAGTGGGAAGAAATTGCTATATAGTTTAGCTGAAAAGCAAGATGGGAAAGATTCTTCGAGACAACTGAACTTGTTTGTATTTATGTTTATCTTTCCGTCTATTTGCTATATAAAACGCTATACAGAAGACTACGGCTCTTACTAAAATGGATACGTCTATAGGAATTACTCTTCCTCTGCAGGTTTGGAATCCGATGGGGCACCACCACTTCCGAATAATCCGCCGGCCATGTCTCTGATAGCAGGATCGTTCATCATGGCAGAGAAATCAGGAGCCCCTCCGGATTGGAAACTTTCAGCCATTTGTCTCATGGCAGGGTTTGACATCATAGATTGAATCTTTTGCATAGCGGCAGGGTCTTGCATCATCTGTTGAGCATATTGCATGATTTGAGGGTTGTTTAATAGACCGCCTAATCCACCTCCAAGCATTGAAGACATGTCTGGGAATCCACCAGCACTTGCATCAGCACCAGCTGAGGAATTGTCAGACGAGTCCTCAGAAGGCACAGATTTCTCCAAGTTCAAAGATTCTTCTACCTTCTTCTTTGCCGTTTCGTAATCTCTCTTCATTATATCTGTAGCTTTGTCACCTTCTAAGTCTAACACTTTCTTATAAGCCTCTAAAGCTTCATCAGGTTTACTTTGGGCATATTTAGCAAAACCTAATCTGGAGTAACCCTTTGAGTAGCTTGGGTCGATTTTGATAGCAGACTCTGCGTCTTTGACTGCTTCGTCGTATTCTTTCAATGAGGAATGAGCAGCTGCCCTGTTTGCGTAATAGATCGCGTTAGTAGGTAGGACAGCAATGGCTTCCGCGTACTTTTCAATGGCCAAACGGAAATCCTTAGTAGCCATGGCTTTATTACCTTCTAATTTTAAGGCTTCAGCTTTAGCTTTAGTTTCAGCATCCTCTACAGGAATGTTGACTTCGACATCTTCAGGAATATCACTACATTGGGAGTCCTTCTTGTTTGATAGAGCAATTTGAACCAATTCTGTTAAACTCTTACCATTAAACTTAGATTTTACTGTAGCAGGAACATCAGTTTTTTCAAATTCAAAAGTTTCCGTCAAACAGTCAATAGCAACATTTAGTGAATCAATACCATCCTCATTGATCGCCTTGGAAGTGACAAGATCAGATAGGTAACCTACAATTAATTGAGATAAATCTTTATTAGAAACGGACATTGTTCGGATATCTAACTCCTGAGCACTTATAGTATGTGGGTAAGGACGTATTTTCAAATGTGAATTTGAATCTACAGTCAAGGTGCACAATATTTTCAAGCAACTACAAATGTCTATTCTCTAACTGATGTGGCAAATAAATGAACTTTTTATTTTTTTTTTTGTTTTCGTTTTTATCTCTAGGCCTAAAACTAAGCAAAGCTTCCTCCATCATAGGAAAGCAGCATTTATTAAAGAATTAGCTACTGGGTTAGTAGATGATCGTTAGTCCACTAGCTATGAGCCTGCAACAGTCTGTTACGTCTTGCATTTAAAGATCAAAGAGTTTAAAAACAAAAAAATAATTCTTCCCCGCCAGGACTCGAACCTGGAATCTTCTGGTTCGTAGCCAGACGCCGTGACCATTGGGCCACGAGGAACAAGAATCTCAAAACTCACACTATTTCATCTGTACTTTGAATGGTGTCTCTCATAAGTGGTTAGAGCAACTCAGCTATGAAGTAACAGTCTGTGGAGAACAGCTACTAGTATTAGATGATCAGTATCGCCAGCTTAGAATGAGAGCATTAGACTACATACAGTGTGCATCTCTCTGTGATCCCCACACTCTCATGACAAAGCATAGCATTCGTCTGCTGCCGGGTTCAAATAAATATGGCTATTGAAATAAAAATACATATCATAGTTGAAATAATATAGACAGGATCATTTATTCAACAATGCCTTAGCCTCCTTTTCTTTAATTCCTTTACGGATACCAGACTCCCAGTTCTCAGCACGTTCAAACCCATTCGTATACTGTTGGTAGTTATCAAACACTTCCATTAATTTTTCTCTTGTAGATTCGACGAATGGTCCATGTTGCACAGTGGTTTGGTCCATGATCTTCCCGCCAATAAGCGCAAACTCAGTACCTTTAGCAGCTACTTGGCCCTTAATGGCATCCCCATCGGTGTTGAAAAACACAGCAGTGTTCTTATGAAATATTTTCTCATCAATCATAACAGAACCCTTCATAACATATAGAAAAGTGTTGAAGTCCCTGGGGAACTCCTGTTCAAACTCAGTACCTGGTTTTGAACAGATATAATGATAGAAATCAATTGGCGTATACGCCAAATCTTTCACAGACTTAACCCCATACGATTGACCACTTATAACACGGACTTCTAAGTCCTCATTTGGTTTAGCGGATGGGATCTCTGCAGACCTTAGGTTTCTATATCTTGGTTCAGCATCCTTCAACTCTTTAGGTAAATCGACCCATAGTTGTAACCCAACCCCCGGTTGTCCGTCTTCCATCTCGACAGGAATCTCCGAATGTACAATACCTTTACCAGCAGTCATGAATTGCAAATCACCAGGCTCCAATACTCCCTTTGACCCTGTGAAGTCCTCATGGGCAATCATCCCTCCAAGGACATACGTAATCGTCTCTTGGCCATGGTGAGGATGGTCAGGAAACCCAGCTGGAGGAGTGACAATAAAATCATCCAGCATCAGGAACGGTGGGAACCTTCTCATATCCATTGACCCAATCGATCTTCTCACTCTAGCACCAACACCTTCTGGAATTTCATTGGGAACAAAATGCTTCAAAATTGAACGATACCTCAAACCCATCTCCTCTCCGCTATGATACTGGTTAGAGTATAGATTGAAACTGTCGGTTCTTTGAGTAGCACTTGACTCTTTCCACTTACTTAAAATGGTTTTTTGAACTAATAACCCCACTACTAGCACAAGAAATCCTATAACCTTATAGCCGTTGGATTTATAGTAATTGGGATACACTTCCTTTGAGTTCTTATCCCGAGCTTTGATATTCGGCTTAGTTGTAGAAACGTCTTTGTCCAGAGATTTCGTGGTATCACTCATAATACTATTTATCAACCGAATGGACCAGAGACAATGTCTAATAACAAAATCTGACCTTATTACCTAAATCTTATATAATAGTGGTAAGCAGATAAATCTTTTTTTCACTGCGAACTAGCACTATACAAACAATCTGTTGGCAGATAAATTGCGGGGGGAAAGCAAAACTGGGGTGATTCTAATTAACTTACTCTCAGTACAGGTTGTATAGGAAGGGGTTCATTATTCCATTCCCCATGGTCTACATCTTGTCAATTTAAAGGCATAATTTCCAATTCACATCTTCCAGAAATGTAGCAAGGGAGTCATAAAATAGCTTAAAAGATAGGTGCTAATGATTGGTGATCCATATCTCCTGGCCAGAGCCTGCTACTTCTTGAACAGTCATGGAACCTTGGCTACTTGCTGATCGTAAGACCGCTGGCTTGTCCTGTTGCGGTGTCGTTAGATGTGACCCCTTCGCTTGTAAATCAATTTCATTCAATTTCTACTGGGATTAGGAAAACAGTTCTGCCCATTAGCAATAACTTGACTGGTTAAAGTTGTGATTATCATAATCCGTCTTGTTGGTTTGGGCAAAGCTTGCGTTAGATTTTCTGGAAAGGTATCAGGTTTACATCTTTACGCTGGACTGTGCTGTTTACTGTTGGGAAATTACACATCTAGATTAACTTACTGTATAATCTCCTACCCCGAATTCAAAGCACTTGTACTTATCAAACTGAAAAGAATTACCGAGTATGTCGTCAAGAAAGAAGAATATCTTGAAAGTCATTATCCTGGGCGACTCGGGAGTTGGCAAGACCTCGTTAATGCATAGATATGTCAATGACAAATATTCCCAACAATATAAGGCTACGATCGGAGCTGATTTTTTAACGAAGGAAGTGAATATAGACAATGATAAGATTGCTACTATGCAAGTATGGGACACTGCTGGGCAGGAAAGGTTTCAATCATTGGGCGTAGCGTTCTACAGAGGTGCAGACTGTTGCGTGCTTGTGTACGATGTCACTAATGTCAAATCTTTCGAGAATATTAAGACATGGAGAGATGAATTTCTAGTACACGCTAACGTATCATCTCCCGACACTTTCCCATTTGTCATGTTGGGTAACAAAGTGGATATTGAGGACTCTAAGAAATCGGTAACCACAAAACAGGCACAAGATTTAGCAAAATCCTTAGGAAATATTCCATTGTTTTTAACAAGTGCTAAGAGTGCAGTTAATGTGAATACAGCATTTGAAGAGATTGCACGCAATGCTTTACAACAGAATCAGAATGACACTGATGCATTTGAAGAAGATTTTAACGATGCCATTAACATTCAATTAGATGGTGAATCGAATAGTTGCAGTTGCTGAGTCTATAGCGAGATAAGAGTTACAATACACTGAGGGCTTTAAAAAATCGAGCAAATTAATACATCTGGAAGATGCTGTGCATAATTATTCATGACTATATAATATATATACCCATTCTCTGATGGTTTGATTCCAAAATAAAGATTAAATGTTCATGTATGCAGAATTAATAGTTACCAACATACTCAAATTAACTCATAAAAGCTCACAACAGATATAGTAAGCAAAAACGTAAGTTGAGATTCAATTTCCAATCGAATGACTCCTTAGGCATTATCTTTTAAATGAAACATTCTTCCCTTTAGTAGTTCCTTTCCGGGCTTTGGCTGGTCTCGGTCCCTCGTTAGTAGCACTAAAAGGGTCGAACTTTCTTTTCTTCGAATTGTTCTTCCCAAATTTCTCTCTTTGATTCCTTGGAGTTACTATTTTTTCTTGCTTACTGTAGTCAATTACTTCCTTCACATCAGCTGCAGAAGATTCTCTTTTCGTTTTGCTTCTAGCTCTTTTCGACGGCCTTAGAACAGTAATTTCGTCCATGTCTTCCTCTATTGGATTCACTGCGGTAGTGGTGGTGATGTCTTCTTTCAAAGATACTTCGTTCTTCTGCGTGGCATCATCATTTGTTAATTCTACTTCTTCCATAGCAGGAACTTCGTATTCGACAGAACCAAATTCGGATAGATAGTCACAGATTTTCGTATTTCTAGTTTGCAATTCGTCCGCATTGATTGCACGTTTTCCTTCAGGAGCATAAGTTGTATACTTTTCAGAGTTTGGTGTCTGTACCAAAAAAACAGGAGCTTTGAACTGTTGTTCCTTGCCAGTGCTAGCAGAGTGGTCTCTCTTCGATAAATATCTTTTGAAGTTTTCATAGAATTGTCTAACTTGAGAAGATGTCAATACCTTCGCTTCACCTGACGTACCACTGGAAGGTAGGGTTCCCAATGGAATATCTTTTAAAGCACCTCTTTCCTTCGCAGAATCCAGGAATTTCCGAATGAGATTAGCTATAACTTTAGAGCTCGACCTGACAAAGTCTGGTACATTTGTTGCAACTGAAACTACACCAGCAGGATCGGTTGGAGTATAAGCAGTTAATGAAATAAGTATTTGATTTGGCATAATATACCGTGACGACTCATCCTCTCTTCTAGCAGCATTGTCTCTCCATTGATAAAGTGACTTGACCAGTTCTTCCTTTTCAGGAGGCACATTGTACTGATACATTAAAGTCTTCCATGGGTATTCTTTTTCTATTGGCGAAAAAACGGAAGAAGTTGGAACTCTAGGCCTGAACCGTGAAAATTCAAACCTCCTTTTGGCCACGTTTCTGGATTCGTTCAGGACTCCGGCCAATTTATTCTTCCTAATAAGTTGATTGCGCATTTGGTCGAAAATGTTCAATAGAAAGTGAGTGTCAGATCTTGCGTATGCCGTCAGGGCTTCAGGGAGCGGCCTGATCCTCCAGTCGGCAAGCTGGTACTTTTTAGAAGTCTGAAAATTTGCATAATGCTCTAGCAAGTATGCCAAACTGTTTCTAGGTAGCCCCAAAGCCTTGGACGCGTGGAAAGTGTCAAAGAGACTGACTATATATAAACCCAAATCCCTTTGGAGCCATATAATATCCATGAATGCCCCATGTAAAACCTTGGTTACTAGAGGGTCGGTAAAGATTTCATTTAATACCCAAAGTTCATCACGTAAAGCAATGGTATCTATCAGGTAATCCTGCTCCCTTGTACTTATTTGCATAAGGCACACTATACCATAATATGATCTATAGTCATGATGCTCTAAATCGATAGCAAGTTCACTCCAGTTTCGAAGATCTGCAAGCATCTCAGTCAGTGTTAATTTGTTGTCCACCCATTTGGCATCCGTTCCAATCCAAGGACGAGAAGGCACAGGGTCGGTAAGTTTTAGAATGTCGGAGTTGTATTCCTGATGGTCAATTTCGTATCCATATGGGTTTGGATAATGTTGTGGTACATCCTCTGTTTGATCTACCAGCTCTAAGCTGTCCTTTAAGGAAACAAGAGAATTAGGTTTCGAGTTAAGGAGAGGCTTGAAAGGGCCTTCTTCACTATTATCAACAGGTTTGGAAAACTTTAATTGAGGCTTTGCAATTTTCTTCTCGCGATCCCCTTGTTCAGAGTTCACTGAATCTTCCAATTTTACGATTGCCTTGTTTGCACCCTTCTTAGAGCTTAAGGCAATCGATATAGCATCCAATGACCTATCCGACTTCTCATATAGGTTTTCTGTGATATCGGTAAAAGTTTTCCAAAAGCCATCAAAATGTTCATCATCGCTAGCGACCTGCTCACAGTTCTCATCTACTGAAAGCATTATATCGTAGATTGTATCTCTAATTTCACTTTTCAACTTATTAAGCGATGCAGAGATTCCTTTGTCGATGCTTCTATAGAAATCCAAATCCTGGGCTGCCAATGCTGTTGAAGCCCTAACAGTACTGACAACATTTTTGAGTACCTCCTTCTGCTCCTCTGGTGACATTGCAGTATAAACCTGGTCTTCTTTATCTTGTGTCAGTTATAGCAGAGTAGAGATGAGATACATGATGAGCTTCTCAAAAAAATTTGTATTAAATTTTACTTTAAATTTTAATGTCCGAGTTTGAAAAATAAAATCAGAAACAATTACAATAATGTTTTGCAGGTTATAAAATAAAGATCCTTAGTTAATTACAAGTTTCATCTATGCGATCTATCACTTATTACTATAGAATATCGGCAATAAATACAAAATACAGTAGTAGGATATTTTTATCCACCCATCTTGTATCTCACCTCCAATCAATATACTAATAATGTAGAGAAAAAACATATTGCTTGAATTGAGCTCAAGTAGTACAACACTAAATAACAAAAAATTCAATGCTTAATAGATAACACAAATAAAAGAAGAACTGCTCTCTATGCTCTCCAGCATTAATGGGTTAGGATACTATAAAGCTAAACGTCATTAATAATCCAAGAATATCAGTTAGCTACAAGATTACATACATCTACCATATCTGGTATTAAATATATCTTTTATATTTTCGGTACGCGTACACAAACTATACTGTTATATATTATGTTTTTAAAGTATAGAAATATTCAATGTGCACGTGTAAAAATACACCATAAATTTTGTTATTTTTCTTTCTTTGATTTATTTATGTTTAGTTACTGGGATGTGGTATTTGTTTCGCGGAAATAAATGGTAAGTAATTAGTTAAGAATAAGATATGTTTTGTTGAAATGTCATTGTTGAACAGTAATTAAAACTGATAAAAGTATAAGTATAAGACACTTTATACGTTTTTCAGGTCACTTAGCTGTGATGAAAAAAGCGACAGAATAGATCGAAATACTTGGGGATATTACTCAAAGGTATGTCGTCTAATTTGAAAAAGCGATCCAATACGCAACATGTGGCTACGGAGTTACGTAAGGTTGAAGTAACTGAGGGAGGAAGGAAGAAAATCGTGTACCAATTATGTACTTGGGACGAACTACCAGATTGGCAGAAGGACAATGAACACATCCATGGCGGTTATGTTAAGGAGACAAATAGTTTTGCTAAATGTATAGATAGCCTTTTTTATTTGCACAATGAGACAGTGAACATTTACACCCATCTAATACCTTCAATTTTCTTTATACTAGTGCTACCTTTCAACAGATATTGCGTTAAGCATTTTGATTCGACCAGTTTAATTGACTATGTGATGTTTGATATTTTCTTTTTGGGGGCGTTTACTTGCTTGCTTTTAAGTAGTACGTTCCATTGTTTTAAAAGTCATTCCTTGGCAATTGCTAAGTTTGGGAATAAATTGGATTATTTGGGCATTGTTGTTTTGATCGTTTCTTCCATGGTGAGTTTATTGTACTACGGATTCTATGATGATTTCAAATTGTTTGCCGCTTTTGCATTCATTACCATTGCTTTTGGTATCGCATGTGCAATTGTATCTTTGAAAGATAAATTCAGGTCGAGAGAATGGAGACCGTTTAGAGCTTCGATGTTTGTAGCCTTTGGTCTATCTGCTGTCTTCCCTGTTATAGGAGGGCTTATAAAGTATGGCTTTGTAAGCACATGGCATAGAGTGCAATTGAAGTGGGTTATACTAGAAGGACTATTTTATATCTTTGGGGCCTTCTTGTATGGAGTGAGGTTTCCTGAAAGGCGAATGCCTGGAAAATATGATATATGGGGTCATTCGCACCAGATATTCCATGTTTTAGTTGTAGTAGCCTCCTTATGCCATTTGAAAGGGCTAAGAGAGAGTTATATTTTGGTTCACAAAAGTATAGAGCTATTGAAAAATTAAATACCATTATCAGATTTGGTATGTATCCATTTGAATGACGTTGTTTGTTATATTATACAGTGTATCGCACAATTATAAGTATTCTAATTTATGGCTCAATTAGTACTCTGTTTCTTTGATAAAGGAAAGTAGAAACTTTGAAGTCGGACAGCATGGACTGTAAAACCGTTTGCTCAATAAATTACTGATAAATTTTACAATTGATTTTAAGCCAAACTACGAGATTATCAGGTTTAGAACCGACTCTCAAACAGGACACACTTTTCCCCGAGATTGGTATCTGCAATTGGGATTCTTTGATACACGAAGAGGCTGGAAATATTTGTCATAACAATAATAACCATCTTCTTATGTGATCTTAAGGGCATATGGTACCAATCAGATGTATTAGGTAGGTACACAATATAGCAAACGACCCCTAGTAGCAAGAAAAACAAAGACAAACATTCAAATTAGACTAGGCGTAATGCTTATCTAACCAAGAACCCCAACTGAAAGCCAGATACCTCTAGCCATAGAACAGTATGTGTAGTTTAATAAATTAATTTTTTTAATTCTCTGATCATCTTCTTGCTAGTGAATCCTAGTTGTCCGCCGATCTTTGATCTGAATATAAAAATGCAAAAAAAAATGCTTCCAACCAGATTTGAACTGATGATCTCCACATTACTAGTGTGGCGCCTTACCAACTTGGCCATAGAAGCTTCAACTGTTGTGTGGGTGGCACGGCTGAGTGTTTTTGCTCCTTGTGACAGTTTTAAATGTCACATGCTAGGATGACAACGAGTAGTATCTGATGGAGGGAGTGGTGTGGTGCTGAGGTAGTAGATTCGGCAGTATGAACATCTTTTCAGATACAGAACATAATTAGGTTGCTCAATGAGCTTGCAATTGTGTGGTTGTCCTGCGAATGGCTCAATATTACATCATTTGTGAAGTGAAAAAGGTTCGACGATGTAAACCAATGTTTCATAATTGCATTGTGACTGTATATCTGGTGTTAAGAAAGCTCGTGAAGATTACGATAACCTGTTAGAAGATCTATTCTGAAAAGAGATATCTGGTTGAGCCAATACCTTTGCATATGCAATTGGAATTCATTAATATGAAAAGCACTTGATATCCTAATTTTTTATCAAAACATTTTTCACCAGGATCTAAAAGCCTGGTACCTCTAGTGTTCACTTGAACATCTTTAGAAAGGTTAGGAGTATCATGATTGCCTCATGAGTATTCTTAAATCCTAGCTCGTTATCTCTATGTGTTGTTCACCTCTTGAGCATGCACTACAGTCATGTGTAGACCGTTAATATGTGACGAATAGCTTATATCTTCACGTATCGTTACAATCCATAATACTCAAACACTGTCGATTATAACTTGGTTAACGACTGGTGCTAACCGCTTTTCGATATTCCCAATGGTATGTCGTATTTGTTATCCAATATCCTTATCTCCTTCAGGACAATAATATGTTGGAACATCTTTGTATTGCTCATGTTGGCGCATCCTACCCTAAGATTTCTGCTAGTAGCTATAGTAACAGGAATCCTTTCAGCAACTCCCACATGCTCTACTCGCATTTTTCAAAGACTCATAGCTGAGAAGCACCCATTTCTAATTTGTTGTATTGATTACTGGACCTAAGCCGATGAATTTCTCTTTAATGTGTATCTGTTCTCTGCGCTTTAATGTTTCACATTGCTACTGGAGTTCGGTCTCATATTTTTTCTTCATTGAAAGATGCTTTAGCTGGTTTTCATTTGCAACCATTTCTTGCTTATTTAGTCTGCGGTAAGTTTCTTATGACACCGTTCTTAGTATTCTTTTATTAGAAAGCACTCCAAAGCTTTGATGTATTCCATAGAATCAGTATTACTAACTATATTTCTCCGAGTGATGACTTGTTGGCGTAAACAACTTACAGAAATTTTGAGGTCAATTTATGATGATTTGACTCTAGCACCTAAGAACTGTCCCATTCGTGTAAGTTTTAATAGTTCATAGTCTAACTCTTCAACTGTGTGGTTCTTATAGGAAATTTCAATCTCTACTCAAAGTATTAGTCTTTTAAGTTTACTGCAACTCCTTGCATAACCATCCTTTAGAGATTGGAAAACAGCAATTGGGTTAGAGAGTCCGTCTACCCACATGAAAATGGAATTATTTTCAGCACTTTCTTTTATTAATTACTGGATTTTATTGAATTATCTTTAGACAATGATGTATGATATTCAATTTGAATGATATCATTCAAACGTAGGTCCTCAAGATGAATACTTAACTCATTTTTCCAAGTTGATAGTTCAGCTATAGAGTTCAACTTCACGAGGAATGCAGGAAATGGTTTGTGATTATAAACACGCTTACCAACTTTCTCAGCGTTTGATTTATGTCCAGATGTGTCTGTTGCGGATTGGAATTGTTGAAGATATTCCAGTCGCTTTGTTCTTTGTTCTTCGAAGTCTTTAAGAATTTCTGGATATTTATTTTTATTATCCAAATGAACATCAACATTGTCAACATGAACTAAGTTTAACATAATTCTTTTGATCTCGGCAATTTTTCTTCATACCTCTCAGATCCTTGTTGCTTTGAATGAGGCTAGGATTTGGATTCTCATGGACTAACTCAGTCTCCTGCCCTCCAACGTGATTACCATATCAGAAATATAGGGTTTACTTCCATAGGTAATAGATTCTACGCCATTGGTAGTACTGCTTACAGAATAGTTAGGTACAAGTTCTTGGGAGGTAGAAGAAATGTTTGATTAAATACAATTGGTTATTCTCCTTAAACTAACATAAAGACAAACACATAAGCTCTATGTTTCACTCCAAGAGAACTGAGCGTTGTATTTGTTGATATGTTTTTCACAATTCCTCATTACGTGTTACCTATTATGCTATTACAATTAACTATCGCTTAAGATGGTAATTGCTAAGTATCACTGATTCTAGCAATCGCTATCCAGCAACAATAATTAATGCTGATTTATTGGAAATCTAAGGATTTAATACCATGAGTAATAGATTCTACGTCATTGGTAGTGTTGTTTACAGAGGTGTTTGATCTAAGTTCTTGAGAGGTAGAAGACATGTTTAATTATAATATAATTGGTCCATCTCTTTAAACTAACGTAGAAACCAATAAATGATCCCTAAGTTTCATTTTAAGAGAACTTGAAGTTGTAGTAGTTTATATACTTTCCACAATTCCATATTGGATGTCACTTATCATGCTATGACAATCATCTTTATATGATAAGGTAAATCCTTTCAAGTATTAGATAACTTATCAAGAAACAATAATCAATGCTGATTTATAAAGATCTTCAGTGCATATAGATTCTTCTTTAATAGCACTTCCTCCTTTGATAATAGTATTAGTATCTACTGTACTACTGCTATTATTTCTGACATGATTGATAAACATCGTCGTGCTTACTATTACCTCTTTACGAGAATTTCACTATCTGGTACAATAACTAGTATCTATTGCATTATTTCTGACACAAGTTTGTCAGAGAAAGCAACACTAATGTCAACACATCAGTGGTTCTCGAAGTTCAGCACAGTAATCCAGACTACCGATGTGTAAGAAATATTTATCCTCGAATTATCACAAAATAAGCCTTGTTGGCGCAATCGGTAGCGCGTGTGACTCTTAATCACAAGGTTAGGGGTTCGAGCCCCCTACAGGGCTTAATTTTTTGTTTGGAACCGTTTTTTTTTGACATACAGTACGCGAAGTCTAAATAGTTGCAATAACGGTTGAATACACAATTATTTCATGAAAACTAAAATATGTTAAGATAATGTTTATTGTTCTTTTTGGAATTAAATAACTCTAAATAAAATGAACAAGCTATGTAAAATTCCCTAGCGCAAGCTTAATTTTTCTTATTTGCTTTTAAAATAGAGGCCTTCGTTAAACTTTCAAAAAGTGTAGGCTTTGGCACTAGTTGCTCTTTTGAGACATTAGTGTTGGATATCAGCTTAAATGACCCTGTACCAATTGACATGGTCTGACCCAGAATAATACATTCGGAGACACCCTCGACAGCATCCTTCTTCATATAGAAGGCAGCATCGAACAAATGGTCTGTAGTCTTTTCAAAGGATGCCAATTGGAGAACTGAATCTCTCATTTTACTCAAACCAAATCTAGTAATACCAAGAACTTCACCTTTGTACGTCATAACATCACCTAGTAATTGAATATGACGAGGATCGACGCTCATACCGTGATTACTCATTGTGTAGTCAATTTCCTTTATAATACTAGATCTTGCTGCTTCAATACCTAAAACACTGTTAACCTCCAACACATGATTAGTGGACGTCTTCGATCCGACAACACCGTCAGTGCACATAACATCTCTTAAACCATACCCTTCGACAAGTAGTTCTCTCTTCCCATCATCACGTGTATTAATGACGGCTCTCGAAATGTCACCTAAACCTTTGACGACAATGTTCGGAAGAACACGACGCAAATGTTGCATCTTATAGAAAACATCGTTTTCACTTACTTCCTTAGCAGAGGTAGAGATTGATTTCAGCTTATAGTCCTCGGGGAATAATTCGATAAGTATACCGTCCTTTCCTGCAATTTGAACTTGAGAGGGAAGAATCTTTAGTTTAGGAGCTTTTGTTATAGCCTTAACTATGTCTTCTAGAGTTAATTCTAGTTGTAACTTCTCGATCGTCCCCAAATCTATACGTAGTTGCAGAAATGACCTATTGCCACGGTATACATCTTGGATGTAAAATGCGATATCTGATAGAAGTGTCTTTTCAATCCTACCTTTAACCACTCTGGCTGCTCTTTCTTCTTCTTCATTGACAAGCACGGCGTTGATAATGGGAGTAGAGATGACTTTAGATGCGTTAATAATTTCTTTGATACGTGGAACACCAAGTGTAACGTTCATGGAGGCAACACCAGCAAAATGGAAAGTCTTCAATGTCATCTGTGTACCAGGTTCACCAATGGATTGTGCCCCAATTGCCCCAACAGCTGTACCAGGCTCAACTCTCGCCCTTCTATATTTAGATAAAGCAATCTTCAAAAAGGCCTCTACAGTCTTCGAAGTAACTTTGCATAATTGCGTAACTGCATTCAATGTACTTTCTGGAACATCTGCATCTGGGTTTGCATCCCTCATTCCAGTTCCTGGCGCTGAAATCATTTTCAACAGGCCTCTAGATTGTCTAACATAGGCAAGGAATTCAGCTTTATTTTGCATATAAGTTCTTATTGAAGCGTAAAATTCTCTTTCAGCATCATTCTGGTCGACGAATTCATCCTTGTCGTTGTCACTTTCACTAACTAAGTTGTTCATATTATCATATCTGACCAGTTTTGACTCATATGGCAATAATATATCATTTGTAACATCCATAATTTGGTATGGAAGAAGACCAGCGTCTTCTTTTGAGAATGTAATGTTACATGCATGGTCCCATGACCTATTAAAGTTGACGGGCCGAGCATTACCCTCCATTTCCAATGGATCCAAACCATCTCCACCATACTTGAATTGAACAATACCGTTGGAAGAAGTTCTCACTGTATTATCGTATTGGCACGATAGATCCTCTAGCGATTTCATCAATCTACGGGACATATAACCAGTCTCTGCAGTCTTCACCGCAGTATCCACAAGACCTTCACGACCAGAAATAGCGTGGAACAGAAACTCTGGAGGAGTTAGGCCCGAAAAGAAAGAGTTCCGCACGAAACCTTTAGATTGAGGAGTTTTCGAATTCTTCTGGAAATGAGGTAAAGAACGATCTTGAAACCCGTCAGGCACTCTGTTACCAGAGATAATCTGTTGCCCCACGACAGCAACCATTTGAGACACATTTAAAGTCGAACCTTTAGAACCACAAGTAGCCATAATCAGAGGAGCATTCAAGTTGTCAAGTTCGTTAATACAAACATCACCCACTTCTTCTCTCACTTTGGATAAAAGACCACCAATTTTCGCTTCTAAAGTTTGTTCTTCATTACAACCTGGCTGAGTCTCTAATTTGCCTTGGTCATACTGACTAATCAACTCATCACAGTTTGCGTATGCCAGCTTGACCAATTCTTCTTTTCTTAACTTCAAATCATCAGCTGGTGTGACATCACTGATACCAATAGAGAAACCTCTGTTACCCAAATACCTGGCACACATCTTAGCCATTCGGTTCATTGCATCTGCAGCTTCCTGTGGGCCATAATCTCTTAGAATTGTATAGAACACTGAGTGTTTTTTACCGTCACCCAAGACAGATTTGTCCATGACACCACTCAGAACATTAGAACCTCTGATAATAACATAACCGTCATTAGCAGACATTTCATTTGCAAAGTTCTTGTATTTAGGAGGAGTGAAAACTTTGTTTTTGGCATCTAGATTAATGACTACCGGACTGTTTTTATTAGGTCTGATTAACATGGAGAAAACTTGTTTCCCTGTCCATAGATAACATGGCTTCATGATGGCTGGTGGTGGTATATCGAACTGTAAACTCCCATCTGACATCATTGCAAGCAATTGTGTCAATGAGGCCTTATCAAAAAACGAGTCCTTATGAGACACAAGATATGAACCTGTTATGAAATCTTGCGTTGCTGCAATGATGGGTTCACCAGATTTAGGAGTTAACATGTTGTTTTTCACACCCATCAAGTTAATGGCTTCTGCTCTTGCTTCTTCAGTTTGAGGAACATGCAAATTCATTTCATCACCATCAAAATCGGCATTGTAAGGCGTACATACACATTCGTTTAACCTGAAAGTTCTCCAAGGACGGATCTTAGCATAATGTGATAAAATAGACAACCTATGCAGGGAGGGTTGTCTGTTGAATAAAACAATATCTCTATCTTCCAAATGTCTTTCAACAATGTCCCCGTAAGCAAGATGCTTAGCTAGCTTCATTCTGTCACCGTATCTCAGATTTCTTCTGGCATCCTCATTTTTTTTCATTAGATAATTGGCCCCAGGGTAGACGTTAGGACCATTGTAAACTAAGACTTGTAATTTACGTCTGTTATAACGAGTAACCTTTTCTGGATATGTTAGTATCTTAGCGACACGGTCCGGCACAGCAACTTCGTCGATGGATAAGTTAGGATCTGGCGAGATAACTGTTCTACCAGAGAAATCGACTCTTTTACCAGATAAGTTACCTCTAAATCTACCTTGCTTACCCTTTAAACGTTGGCAGAAACCTCTAATGGGCTTGACTTTCCCACCACCACCCGAGACCCCCGGTAACATCGAAGGATTAACCGAGTCTGAGTTGATGTACATAGCCACTGTCAATTGTAAGTAATCCCAATGTTCCATCATATTGTTGATAGATATTCCCTTTTCCAGACCTGCTTTAATCAAAGAGGATGTCCAGACAATTTCAGTCAACTTCACTGTCAAATCATCCTCGTTCGAAGCAGGAGAATCTTGCATCATCACCGAAGGTCTGATACATACAGGAGGGGCAGGCAAGTACCTCCAAATGTAGGTTTCAGGTCTACCGGATTTAAGAGTCGAATCAATCCCCAGTAATTCACAGTCTTCACTTCTAACTTGTTTAAACAAGTTCAAAGTCTTCAAAGGGTTTAAGTCATCAGAACAACGCTTTACAAACCTCTCTAATTCAGGGTGATGATAAAGAACTTCTTTCCAATCGCCAACCCAGTTATCCTTTTCTGGTGTAGATTTTTTCCCTACCCATCTGAAAGTGTCATGGATAATTTTCAAGGACGCAGTACCAGACCCTGCGGCAGCTTTCTTCACAACACCATTCAAGTCCCCACATTTGAAACATCTTCTCTGTTTCTTACATTGATCCAATATTTTCTTCAAGATACCCATCCTTCTCAAATTATCAATCCCAGGATGGCGTAACTCGACCAAGAATTTCCTTCTATCTTTATCGGACAATAAAATCGCAGAGCAATTCTTACAAATACCTTGTAAGATCTGAATAGTAGCTTTGAAATATCCAATGTGGAAAACTGGTAAAGCCAGTTTGATATGACCAAAATGCCCATGACACGAAGCTAAATTACCATGACACGTATTACACTCCAGACTAGACGAAGAAACACCCATACGAGGGTCCAAAGCACCACCAACCTTCTGCTCTCTACCTTTCTCCAGATCGAAAAGGTCCCGCGACGAGATCTCTACTTCAGACTGGGCAATGATATCGGCTGTACTGAGAGCACTAAACTCGATCCCACTGATCCGTTTCGGCGTCTCCACAACCACAGTCTCTTTCATATTGCCTCGATTTTTAACACTGGCAGTTCCAAGAAAGAGGAAAAAACACCAACAGATGCCAATCTAACTCTGCTATAACTCTTTAGATCAAGATACAAGATGTTGGTTTAACGATGGCATCGATTTTTTTCAATTGAATTTTTAGTGAAAAATCAAAAAAAAAAAATCTGTGCGATATTACCTCTTCAAAACCTAACTACTAGACCTAACAGGAACCCAGCTAGAGAGTTTGAACCTTATAAAGCTCTATTCCTTATCGTAGAGTAATGGGAAAGTACTTGAAATGCAATTTATATTGGTATCAGTGTTAGTCAAGTTCTAATACAACAGGGGTTTCTACAAAGAAAAAGAAAGAGGTAAAAAAATGGGCCAATCGGCTTCCAATGCAAGTACTGGGGTTGACCATGGGTCACAAAGAGAGGAGTCGTTATCAGCTAATGAGCTGTTAGAGCTATACGATCAAAAAACGCGGAATTGCTTCTCTACTTTAGAGTTAATAGCTTTCCGTAAATTATTTGATATTGACACCTTAGAGGAGACTATTACTGAGGAGGTGTTACTGAAGCGGCTGTATGTACCAACTAACAACGATTTATTGAAGAGTATCATACATGGTCTGGTGAAGAGTTTGTGCTGTTATCCATTGGTTTGCAAGCACGATCAACAAGATGGTATCAAGGGGATAAGGTTATTGAAAGTTATAGCGTTATTCAATAACAAAAGATCTGCAACATTAAAGAAAAATTCAGGCATGTATCCTGATAAAACTGTGTTGGTATTTGTTGCAATGTCATTGTTGTATGAAAACTCAAATGTCATACCTGTAGAGCAGACTTCAGGACAGACAATCAGTAACATCGACTTAACATCATTAAAGATGAAGGCTCTACAACTACACATTTTTGTAACCTGGTTATTACTCTTATTCTATTATTTACCAAAAGCAAACTCGAAGTTCCCATTACAAGGTTTTAACGAGTGGAAAGAGTTTGAGATAGTTTCCTTAAATTTTATTCGAACAATTACATCCTCCAGTGCGGTAAGTGAACAGTTCATACATTACCACGAGTTCACAGATTTTATGAAATTAGTATGCCCACATGCATTCAGCTCTTTAGACATTGTCTTCGAGCATTTACTCTTTCTAGATTCCGATCTTGTGGACGATCGTTCATTCAGACCAACTTTCTCGAACACACACATGATGAATAAGGCTATGATAAGCCAAATTATGGTCATGTCTCCCAATGAATTGAATATAACCAAGTTGCAAACACTATATGTGGGTCGTAACAGTGGGTTTTCAATGAGATCATTCCAAGCGAAAGTCTTTAAATGGGCAGCCCCTTCGATAATGATAGTAAGTGGCACGAGAATTGCGGATGATTTACATTACGCAGAGTCTAAAAATCCTAGGTATAAGAGTTTCTTACAGGATTTCTCTAAACTAAAGGATACAGAACAACAACTAAACTCCATATACGATAGCAACAAAAAGACAAAGATAACTTTTGCTATCATACTACAAGAACCATGGAAAGTAACTAACAAGGACTTGTTTGGAGAGAAGCCGGTGACGATATTACAACTTTCGCCTCAAATGAACATTTTCAAATCAAATCAACCTCACACAGCGTTTTTCAACACTGTTGGAGGTGGAATCAGTTTTGGTAGCCGTCAACCAACGATAAACTCTCGTAATGTAAAATATAACCCCGGAAATGTTTCATTGACCTTGGATAGTTCATTAGAATTCGGAGTGTTCCGACATATAGGACCCGGTGGATCCATAGACCCCGGCATATTCACTCTGCAAAGGGATTCTAAACCAACAACATTTGAATTGAGATTTTTGATTCGAGACGTAGAGGTTTGGGGTTGCGGAGGAGAGAAGGAGTTAGAAGAACAAATTAAACAACTGGAATGGGAAGAGAAAGAAGCGAAAAGGCGCCAACATGTCAACTTAAAAAATCTGGAGGAAGACCGAGCACTCCTAGAAATGGTTGGCCTGGTGGGTCAAAACCAAAGTGGTGGATCCGTATAAAGTACAGAACCCCCATCTACTATATATACATGTATATCCCCTTTCTAATGTGTCAATAAAAAATCTTAATGGTATCAATTCAATTACGTACCTGTATATATATCAATTAACGATATCTAAACCTTACCATTTAAATGAGATCACCATATACAGATCTTTTTCTCTTTTCTATTGAAGATGGAATTTTTAGTTAAAAGAGAGATGCATTTACTAAGAATTGATTCGAGATTTTGCAATTCTAAGATAAAGAAGTATCTGCTCTCTTAGTAGTTGACACCGATTAAGTAATCAGCTAGTTGTTCAACGACCTTAGTGGCTTCACCAGCTTGGACAGTGCTTGGGTAGTGGGCAATCAAGATCGTCTGCTTGGTTCTGACACAGACAACACCCTCTGCATCGTGTCTACCGTAGATACTTCTGTCATCTGCTCTTAAAAGCATGAATTTCTGGCCTTGAATATGCAACCCATTGCTTTGCAACCCGCTTGGGTTTTCAAATCCTTGAGCAATGTCGCTGATTTCCTTCGGTTGTAAAGCTAAACCACCAGTGGTAGCCCAAACGGCATCACCAGCTCTAGAGTAAAGAGTGGCTTTGTCTAGTTTTCCCGTGTTAACCAAATTGTCAGTGTAAGCTATTCAATACGAATTTTATTTTAAACCCATTAGTTAGTATAGAGGCTCTTGGGACCCATAATCAAGATGCAAATCCATCTTATATCGTTCGACACAAAGACATACCTTGCCAAGACATATTAATAACTCTATATTTGAATCAATTGACCAATACTTCACCCTAACAACAGAATGGAACAACGTGTGGTAAACAGTAGTAACATGTAATAAACCATTACACAGGGGCGTTTAAAGCACTTTTTATTTCAAAACAAAATACGAAATAACAGGTTGCGGGTAACACCATACCATGGTGCCAGTTCCAGTTGGGATCTCACGCTTTGGCAACGGGTCTTGAAGCAAAAAGAAGCATATGTGATTGCACGTCGTGCTCGGGTTGAATCTATATTACATATATACCAAGACGCATCTATTCATCATCTTCGTCGTCCTGTACCGTAATTTTCTTCTTCTTGGTGGCATGTTCAGAGTCGTCTGCGTCATCTTCATAAACAGATGCGTCGGACCGCTTCAAGTTTCTTAGCCTCTCAGCCTTGGCTTCATCCTCATCCTCATCATCCTCTTCCTCGTCCTCGTCTTCGTCACCATACTCAACGTCTTCATCATCGTCGTCTACCAAAAATCCGTCATCTTCATACTCGTCTGCTCTCATCCTGTCTCTCCCGTCTCTGACAGGCGACCTGTTGCCTCTATCAAATGATGTGCCAGCACCCAAGGTATCTGGTGATTCCAACCGTTCCTTTTCTTTCAACTGTCTTTTCCTTCTGTCTCTAATGATTTGGTCCTGTTTCTTCTCCAACTCTTTCTTCTCTATCTCAGGGTCGACGTTTATTATATACGTACCAGGCCCACTGCTGACCCTCTGTTCCTTCCTCAATACTGCTTTGGTCAATCTTTGGTGAATCTTCGAATTTGTAGAAGTAGGGATGAACATCAATGTTCTCTTCACTTCACCACCGTTAACACATTGCATCAACTCTTGAGCATCGTGTGATACTGTCAAAAACGTGTTATCGGTATCATTCATTAATATATCTGTATAGTCATCACCAAGTTTTAAAGAGTAAGATCCATCGGACCATTGTACTATTTGGGCATTAGACTCTTTGAAAACTTTTTGGTTGGCATCTCGAGAGTACCGCCATCTTATTGTGTTCTCATCTATTAACTGATCGTCTAGTTGCTCCTCCCTGGAGTGCGATTGAGTCAACCTTTCTTTAATCTTAGTTTCAAAACTTGGTGGGTCAAATGGAGTTGGGTCAATCATCAAATAAGCGGGGACCTTGGCGTAGTATATGTTCTTGTCCGTCGTGGCATCGTTTTCGTCAATGGTTTTCTCCAATACCATATGTCTCACCAATTCAATGTCCGCTTCTTTAAACTCATGTTTATTGTCGTTGTCGTCCGAATTGTAACCTCCAACATCCTCTCCATAAAACTTTCTCGTGTACATAGCTTCCTCCTCATCTATTTCGGAGTGTCTACGACGACTATGCTGGCCCAATTCGTCGCCGTCGTCGCCGTCATCATTATCTCCCTCGCTTTTAATCTCTTCGTCTTTGTCTTCATCGCCAAATAAATCATCCATAACGTCCTCGTCCACAGACACTTCTTTCGACTCCAAATCAGGAGAGCTCACTTTCTCGTCTGACATCGTCGACAAATTTGGTCTAATACGGTTCCAATTGCTACCACTGTCTGAGAGAGAGAGAGTATGTGTGTGTGTGTCTATCTTTTAAGATGTGGATTTTTCAGTTTCTCTCACAAGAAAAATTATTTAATAATGGTCCATACAATAGAATAACCTAATTGTACCATCCATAACTGTGTGGGGGTCAAATCATGTATATATATATATATATATATATACCTGTCTAGGTTGTGAACGGTATATATGGGAAGCCCATCAGTGGAAGATGATATCAGTTCATTGTGTGGAAATAATCATAGTAACATATCCATTCTTGAAAAAACCTCTATGACACCGGCCACTAGCTCAAGATGTAATGCAAATTTCTCATTATTCTTCATCTCTTCTTCAAGCTCTTTGTTTAAGTTCACAGCGATCCCTGAGTCAGTTTGTTTGCTGACGTCAAACGGATACTGAGAGCATTGTGCTAGTATTTCATCTGCTCTAGCGATGGCTCTGTCCCTCTTTTCATAGTCCAGAGACGACAAAACATTCTCTAATACGTTGGCTCCGTAAGTGCTGCATATCAGAGCTATGGTTCTTATAATCTTGAAGGATGTCGATTGAGGGAAATATTCGTTGTAATTTAGCTCCATGTTTCTTGACACCAGGATCGAGAGTACTCTTCTCTTGATGGCTTCTTTACAACTGGTATCAGTCACCGGGTGTGTAGCCATATCAAACAAGAAGAAATTCTTCATCTCGGTTCTGAGAATACCTTTATCGACCAAACCTTTAGCTAGTCGTTCTCTTACTTGTTTCAATTGGTAGTTGATCTTCAACAGATTCCAAGTCTCACCACTCAACAAATCTATCCAATTGGCAATCGTGGAAGGTTCGTCGTTTTTCATCAGTTGCAAAGTTTCATCTAATAACACTTCCCCAGTCTTCGTGCTGTCAACAACTTCGATCAACCGCTCTGAGATATCAAACCGCTTCCTTGCTGAATCGTCGATAATCCTAATCTTACCTCTCAACGTTAGCTCTATCAATATACACCCACGTAACGCATATGATATATTATCGTTCCAAAAGGAAAGGTACCCTTCTCGGTCCTTCAAACCCATCAACAACACTTCTTCCATAAGAGTCAATGTAGGCACAGAGACATCCTCTCTCAACCGAGCCTCTTCAGGGTCGTAAGCGACTTTTCTGCCACTTTCATTATCGTTTGCAGTGTCTACTGTAGCATTCTCACCAGAAGTAGAGTCGCTCCTGTTGATCCTACGGCGTTGTAAAGTCGACATTCTAATCAAAGAGCTCAGTGGCAAACAGTAAGCAAACACACGGATACCCACGCAGCAATGTGCAAAATGATAAGCTACAATCTACTGTATCTCTATATACTCTTGTTATTACATGGTCACTGCAACGTATAACCTCCACCGCTAGAAATCCAATCATAGCACCAATTACGTATAAAACGATATATAGAAGTCCCCATCGCTGTCAATGACTGGAGTTGTCTGGTGTTACTCCATTGTTTGCAGTTGTCTGGGTCATTCGTGAGAGAAGTGGGCTTGTATGTTTGCGGATATATACCTTTATCACCTGTTTTTTAATCAGTTGTAGACTCTTCTACTATTCTTTTCAATGGCTCAATGTTGCCCTGCAAACTGTCCTTCACGAAGACTAGGAAGTATGGCGTAGCCGTGTTTCCTTCCGTGAAATTCAGCACTTCAGACTCAGGTACTTCGCTTACTGATTCATCGTTATATTTTCTCCAGATTCCATTTTTTTGGTCCTTGATATAGATCCAGTAGTGGCCATAACTTGCCTCCCCTCGATGAATAAAGACTGCAAAGAGAGAGTAGCTGATTTCTTTGTATTTGTCAAATTGATGGTCGATCTGAGTCTCCAGGTCTGTTATCTCCTTATAGATGGTCATTAACTCGTTGCTGACACCCTCGGCTAGAGATCTTAATTGTGTGACCATCGCGTCGAGCTTCTCCTCTTGCAATTCAAATAATTTTGTGCCATTGGTCTTCAATAAAGTTGCGGCTTCAAGGTATGCTTCACGTCTCGATAGGCCAACTTCATTTTTACTGAGGAGTGAAGATTGTCTTTCCTTCAATTTCTTCAATTGTGACTTCATTTCCTGGTACTGTGCTCTTGTGTTTAAAAAGCTTTCGTCTTGGGACTCTGTGTACCTATCCAAATGGATGGTTTCGCTAAAGGGCAAAGGTTCGATGGATTTAAATGGCATGAACTTTTCACGGTCATAGTATACACGTTGGATTTGGATTTGCAAAATTGCTGGGAATTCTGTGACAGAAAGCGTCTTCTTCACTTCACCGTATTCTTCCATGGTCAAGTACTCTTCCTGGAAATAGCCATCCAAGGCATCGTAGATATTCTTTGGATGATCACTGATATTCACCAGGAACGACGAAAACTGTTCATATTTAATCCTTGGCTCATGGGTTGTATTCAGTGGTAAAATTTCCTGTTTAGTCTTACCATAAAACAACTGTTTAATCAAATCATATTGCTCATTAGCTTCATCTAGCTTGGTTGGTTCAGACGCACCTTCAAGTTGGTAAAGAACATTCTCAATACACTCAGTGACATCTTGCTGTCTGCCTATCTCCAAAGCGTTTTCTAATTGGTCAGCACTAATCTTGGCAACTTTTGCAGGGGCCTCCTTTTCGTTTTCTACAGGGACAGCGTCCGTCATCACAACATCCATAGCTTCTTCAGCTTTGGGAACGGATTCAACATGTGTGGAATCTGGTTTCTCATCCGAATCATCTAAATCAATTAAATCAACTTCTATCGGATCAGCCAAATTTTCACTACTGTCTTCTTCCAGTTTACTTTCTGTATTTTGTGTTTTCTCATTGACAGTTTCAAACTGAATCTCCATGTTACTGGCAGTAAAGGCTAAATATGCTAATTCATGCTTTGGGGTAACGCATCGGTAGTTGGAATAAATCATGGAATGGAACAAGTCTCTCAGTTGGTAAGTAAATTGAATAGATCTCTCAACCTCATTCGCACTTAATTCGCGACCCCCAATACGCCTTTTTTTCAACGTAGGCGCATTGCTATTAAATGCATCCATCGTTTTATTGTAGTCAAGGATGTAATCTCTCAAAGGTGCAATGGAAAAATAATACTGTAATAACGAATTCAAGTAGCACGTATTCCCGATGTTAGTTAGCCCCATTGGCCAGTTACTGGCCGGTAAGCTGCTTGCATCTATTCTACCCGTATCCAAAAATATGGCTATAAGTTTTGAATTTCTCTCGGACGATATTTTTGTCAAAGCAGCTCTCAATTTTAAAAGAATATCAGGAGGACTCAATGGGGTGGTGGACCATTTCTGTTGGAAAATATTTAGTAGGGTGTCATCTTCCACATTTTCATTTACTTGCAACAGACTTAAAGCATCAGAATAACTTAGAGAGTCCACTCCATAAAACTCAAGGAAAATGGGACATTGTTCCAAAAGATATCCGTAAAGTGTCATACTTCTCTTATGTGTGGCAATTGAGTATAGAGATCTATCGCAATCCATCTTCAAACCTGGTGCATCATTTATCCTCACTTGGTAAGCTGTTGGGATAACGTCATCGTCTATGGATTCATCTATCTCTAAAGTATCATAAGCTTGCGACAGTCTTCTGAATTGCTCATAATCAGCATAAAATTTCAGTCTCTTAGAATCGGTATACTTGGCTAACACTTTCAACGAGTTCCTCAATCCAGCCAAATAGTCAAAATCCTGGCTTTGGTTGGCTTCATTGAGATATATAGAAAGTAGTAATGTCTCGTCGTACAGAGTATTTTTATCCAGAGTTGCTGGATCAATTCTGAAATATCTCAAAGCATTATTCAAAGTTTCACTGCCAATAATATTTTGACGACCACAATATGCAATTACTTGGTAAGAACCTTTGCTTTGTGCAATAAAGTTCAACGCATCATAATACTGGATCTTGTTTGCTGGATCTAACCTAATGAACTTCTCATAGAGTGTAATCAAATCTCTGTCATTATAATGGTACTGTGCTGATAAAAGAACGAAGAAACGATCAGTTTCCAAAAAATTGTCGGCGGCATCATCTGGTGAACCCATATCTGCACTCTCTCCCAATAGTCTATGGATGATTTTTGTAGAGAACTGAGAGTTTAGTGATTTTAACGACTTATAAGCCTTTGTACTCTTTATTAGTTGCTCCTCGTTCAAGAGCCTTATAGACATTTTCCCCCAGAAGACCAATTGCAGACATTTACGAATATACGATTCTCTTAGTTTCCTGACCTCTATATCATTCACGTAATTGGTCAGTTCAGGAGGTTCATATTCATAAACTGACGTACCCGTCTTTGTATCTTTTTCCTCTATTAATTCGAACTTATATTTAGTGGTGAGCCATTCGGGGTAAATATGTGAGTTTAGAGATAGATTGTTAACGTTAATAGTCTTTAAGGGATCATCTTTATTCTTTCGATTTAATGGTACTTTGAAGACTTTAAATAATGTGTTTAAACAATCTGCCTGTGATGGAATCTCAGCGGGGGATAATTCTGGGATCTTCTTACAAGCCTCCAAATATCGTTGCCTTATGGAGGACTCTCTGAATAGGTTTCTTTCTTCATCGGCATCACTAAATTCGGGTTTAAATATTTCAATAACAATCAGTTTATTTGTATCGTCAGAGGCGTAGATACAGTAATCCAATAATCGAGGATCCGCGGGATCAAATGACTGTAAGTCCTGTAAATCAAACTCGTGCAATTTCTCAATCAAATGGAAATGAGATAACCCGATTCTCTTCTTATACCTTTCCAACCACGTACGTTTCTTCACAGTTACTTTCAAATGGTAGATAGGTAAATCAATCACATCGTCTGTGGAGTCAATCTTGCAACTACCATCAAAGAGTACCGCATGTAGCACTTCAAGTGTATTATACTGAGGACAGGAGACCGATTCATATTCGTATTTCGTCTGCAAAGAGACCTGATCCAACAATGACCCTAATTCGAACGTTTTCAAATCTTTCCTCCTGTTAGCATACTCTGTTGTTGGCACTTGTAAAAGACCTTTCTTATCTATAAAGGGGTTCCTTAAATTATCGCCACTATACTGGGCCATATAAGATACATCACAAAGGATATCATCTATGATCCGATCTGAAGTCTTCAGTGGGAAGCAATTTTGAATTAAATCTGGGTACAGCAATTGCTTACCATCATCGACCCTTTCATGCTCGACACTGGGCTCAGAGTGGAGAACATCTTTGAACGGGTTTATATCATTGACATCACCAATTGATTTATCCAAATCACTTGAATGTGCAGCATTGTCACTTGTCAGCATACTTTCTTCTCGCAATCCTAGCGTAAATGTTACCAGGGATAAAACGAATATCCTGATCCGTGCAAGAAAGCTTTAGGTAAACAACTACTTAGCACACCCAGCACTGTGCTTTAACGATAAGAATCTTCTCGAGGGCGACTCCGCAAGTAGTGGGTGGTAAATATTAGTGGTGAACGTAATAAGAATATAACAATTTATTAAATAGCCAACGTATAGAGAGACCCCCGCTACACTGCTGGCGGATGTAGCCCACCGTTGATCATCGATGAACTCACTCTGTCGTATTATACAGATTGAACTTGTCAAATTGACCTTATATAGATACATATGTTCAGTTTAGAGTATTCATTCCAATCATCAAAAACCTTACCAGAAGAGTGAGATTTCTATTAAACTCTTTCAGCACCCCAAATGGCCAGTTTACACACCCCCTTTATAGTCTCTGTAATGACTCTGTAAGGCACGGCCATCCTTGAATCGTGCTTAATGGCAGTGTCCAAATGTTCCAATTCGTCGTCTCTGAACTGTTTAATGGTTTCAGTCAAAGTTGCTACCGCAGGTGGTACTCCGGTGGTCCCATCTTCTTTAGGAATCTCAAATTGGTTGGTGAGGACCCTTAGTTGTTCATTATAATGGCCTCCAATGACTGTCTCTACAGCCTCGGTACAAGCCATAGCAGCTTCCGGAGAGATCAGTGCCGTGCCTGCACCCATGGCCACAGCGCCGACTTTCCAAATGGGAGTCAACAACGAGGGCCGCACTCTGTGTTTTAATTGCAACGCATTGAAAGTGTTGTGGTGGTGGACCTCTTGTTCCCACATGTGGTTCAGCAAAGGTCTTAAATGGGGGTATTTCCGGCTCAGCACAAAGATCTGCCCTTGATAAATGTAATTAGCACCCAATTCACCGGCTTGGTCGACTCTGATGACTCTATCTAAGTAGGCCTCTTGAGCGTCTGACATTGGGCCATGCTTCGAAGCATCAATTGGTGCAGCCTTTGTCGAACCATTGGATCTTCTCAGCGAGTTCAAGACAGAGAATTGTCTGTTGCATGATACCTTGGCTAACCCTTTCTTAAACATTACGGATATGCAATGGGGGGGTAAATGACTAGCGAGTTAAGATCCTCAATAACTGCCTAGAGACTGAATAATGCAAAGAAAGGTGTAGTGACTAAAAGTGTCACAATTAATTATTATTACTATACGAGGATGATATACAAGTGTATAGATTTTTGGATATTTACAATTCTAAATGACAGAGTTGCTGGATTTCAAGATCTCTATCATGTTCAAGGCATCTCGTGGTTTATCCTTATTCATTACGAACAAGCCTTGCAATTGTGCCGTGCTCACGGTGATGGCCAACGATTTGAATTTTTGCACAAACTCTCTTGCCAACTCGTGCTCGTTAGGGTAGAACTTCATAAACATCTGTTCCACTTGGAACAACGAAGCGTTGCCGATGTATACTTTATAATCGATTCTCCCTGGTCTCATCATTGCAACGTCCAGTTTTTCAGGATGGTTCGTAGTCATGAACGTTATAGTTTCCTCCGATGAAGTAACACCGTCTAAAGCGTTTAGCAATCCGCTGAAGGTGACACTTGAGTGATACCCTTGGTCTGCAGATTGTGCTCTCTTATTGAAAGCGGCATCTACATCTTCCAACAACAGTATACTTCTCTCTGGCATATTATTCATCAAGTGGTTCAATCTGTCATCGGTGAGGTTGTTCTCTGACAGGTTCAAAATGCAGATATTGTAATTCAGTTCGCCGGCTAACGCTTGAATGAAACTCGTCTTCCCAGAGCCCGGTGGCCCATACAGTAAGTACCCTCTTCTGTATGGGATCCCTCGGTCCGAGTACCACTTCCCGTTGGACATAAAGTCTCGCACATCGTTCAAGATCGATTCTCTGATCCCATTGTCCAGAATCACAGACGAAAGTAATCTCTTGGCCTTTGGTTGTCCAAATTTCCTCCATTCGGGCCCGAACGATGTGTAGATAACGGTCTTGCCCTCGTTCGTCAACAGAGCAATCTTTTTGGCCTCGTTCAAGATCTCATCAAACAGATGGCGGTCCCTGTACAAGGTGGTCAATGTCACAGTCTCGAAGGGAGAGCTGTTGGTGATGTCGATCATTCTTTGAGACCTTTCTCTCTTGATCAGGATAAAGGCATTCTTGTATCGAATCCAATGGTTTCCCGGGCCAGGTACCAATGAGAACCTCGTGGTGATGGCCCCATTATCGTGCTGTAAGTACTGTGTATCCACAGATAGATGCTTGGACAGCCTCTTGGGATATTGCCCCATCCACGTTAGAAACCACGAATAACTCTTGTCCTTCGATTGGATCTCTAAGTCCACAATCATCTGGCGGTACACCAGAGAACTCAATCTAAGCACCCCGGATCTCAACAGCGCCAGCCCAGACCCCAACAGCATAAGTCCTCCACCAGCGGCGAAATATGGATTATTCGACATGGCTTCGTCAACGAGTGACCTTAGTGTTCCCTTCGGCGATCCAACCGCAGGTGCAACGCTTGTCGCAGCGGTTGTCGCAGCATCTGCCGCAGCATCTGTCGTAGCGGTAGGAGTCGGGACGTTACCTTCAGACATACAGACCTTGGTTCTCACTACGGCTCTTCCATGTAAGTGAGTAAAATGGCTATTATTGTATGGAGATTACTTATTATACACTGCTAGGACGAGGCCAGGTTGGACCCGTCTTCTCGGACGTCTCTCCAGTTTGGCCACTGGTATGGCAAGTTCTCCGGTGCGAACTGCGGCAATTGCGTCGCTATAGTGTTCATAACTTCCTCGAACATGATCTTATACCCTTCTCCCGAGAAGTGTAGCCCATCGGCAAACCACGCAGGGTCCACGACACCGCCGCCCCGCCTCGTAAACGCTGTGTGTAAGTTTACAAACGGTACACCGTTCTCATGGCACCAGGTACCCAAAGAATTGGAGTAAAAACCCAGCGTCTTGTTGTCTCTCACGTAACCCCTGGCGACCTCTTCGCTGCGGGACTCGTTCCAACGGTCCTCATCCATGAGACCCGGTCCCACAACAAGGCTCGCAGCGCCACTTTCCCTCAACGTCGCCACGATCGTGGCGACGTTGTCCACGTACTCCTCGCAGGGGACGTGCTGGTGGCCAGCATGGCACGAGTCGTTAGTCCCGAAGAAGATCAGCACCAATTGCACTCGGGACTCGTGGGCCAGCAACTGCGGCAGCAGTTGCAACGCCCACCGCGAGTTGTAACCGGAGAACCCGCGGTGGACCACGTCGAGTCGCCTGCAGTACGCATTGCTCATTGCAGATCCAAAGGCAAACTCATCGGGACGGTAGCAGAACTCCGTCAGCGAGTCTCCAAACAACACAAACTTACCGAACATCGTGGCTCACTGGGTCACAAGCAGTGGGCTCAAGCAATTGAGTGGCCGAGCTAAGGAGGACTGTCCAAGTCATCATCGCTGGTCTTCGTCAGCTGTGCGTTCGAGGCTGACGCAAAAAACGGAAAAGCTTGAAGACAGCTCCACCACAGCTGAGTTCCGTTTGCAATCTCATGCAAGAGAAGGGCAACGTGTATGTGTGCTACGCTAACTGGTCTGTAGTGGGTAAAAATGTCTATGGTGGCCAGTGTAACTGAGCAAGAGACTGTTCCGGTGTGTGTTCGTTGCAAAGAGGCGATTTCCGTTGGCCATGCTTACGAGTTGGGCGATGACAGATGGCATATGGATTGCTTTGCTTGCTACCGGTGTGAGAAGTCGCTGAGTTGCGACTCTGATTTCTTGGTTTTGGGTACAGGTGCCTTGATCTGTTTCGATTGTTCGGATTCGTGCAAGAGTTGTGGTAAGAAGATCGATGATCTGGCAATTATCTTGTCGTCGTCGAACGAGGCCTACTGTTCAGATTGTTTCGTGTGTTGCAAGTGTGATAGGCAGATCCAGGATCTGCGCTATGCGAAGACACGGAAGGGGTTGTTCTGCCTGGCGTGTCATGAGAAGTTGCTCGCGAGGAGGAAACGGTACGAGGAGAAGAAGAAACGGCCGATGAAGAGTCTGCCCCAATTACCAGCGCAAGCGTCCACGCAGGCACAATTGCCGGCGGCAGAAGTGAGTGCCAACACAGAGACTCCGTTTTTGCTTGCTCCCACGGCTCAGAAACGGGAAGATTCGCTGCTAGTGACTCCGACGAGATCGCCTAAGAGACTCTCGCCTAAGAGACACGACCCAAAGGAGGATGTGACAGAAACGCATCAACGAGTGTTGCTGAATAAGACGCCATTGAAAAACACGGTGATGGAGCATATGGCGAACTCTTCAGAACCACAGGCTATTATATCTCCTAGACGAGTCACGGCGTTTGCCACAACGGTGTCTCCCTCCAGCTCTCCTTCTTCAAGAGAGACGATTGAAATCCAACATGTGGTGATTACGGAGACCGGGCAGAACGACATGGTCATTGAAACAGACATGATGGTTGACCCGGACCAGTTTGATCCACTGGCCGTACAACATCCGCTGACCCCACCTGCTAGCCGGCCGGCCAGCAAGACTGCAGGCTCGACCCTGGCTCAGGACAAATCTGATTCCTTAGCAGATCGCCCAGTTTTAACTGAAAGAGAACAGAATAATATACTGGCGTCGGTGAACAGGACGCCAAGGGCGAATGCCACTGCAGAGTCCCTATCAAAATTAGACCCTGGGATCGGACTTGCAGGTTTACCTGACGAAACGACACAACAGATTGAAAAAGACAGGAATTTGAACAATATTTCCAACTATAGAACATCTCCTGTGAAGCAACCCGCAAGGCTCAACACTCTTGAGGATAAAGAACACTGGGAAGAGAAGATAAAGGATTTTGAAACCATTGTTGCTAAATTACAACTTCAGATCAGCGATTTACAAAATTCGAGAGACAATTTACTCCTAGAGGTTAACGATATTAAAATCACAAAACGTCAGTTGTTAGAAGATGTCAATGAATTGAAGAAGACCAAGAAACATCTTATGAAGATGGATACATCGTTTACAAGCTCGAAACTGAGCTCAAACACCACCTCACAAAATAGTAGCGGTCTTTCAGATAACGACTATGAGGATTTATCCCCAACGAAAAACACCAGTATGGCAACCACTGCACAACCAGCGGCAAGCAAACCGAAATTCTGGAAGTTTTTCTCAGGGAAACAAGCATCCCCCGTACAGCAACCAGTCGACAAGTTTTCTTCAAACAACAGTAGCAGTTCAAACACTTCTGGTGTACCAAGGCTCGAGATATCCCAGCCAGTACTTCAAAATGCTAAAGACTTTAAAGATGTGAAGCTGTTACCGATATTCAAACCTCCTCAAATGGACCAACAACAGAGGTTCTATCAGTCTAACAGCAACTCACAGTCCTCTTTAAGCTCACAACAGGGTACACAGCTATACTCATCTACGTTGGTGCAAAGAGTAGCCTTCGAACACTCACCAGTGCCGTACATTGTCAGTGCTTGTATAAAAAATATCGAACTCGACGAAGAAAACTTGAAGACAGAGGGAATCTATAGGAAGTCGGGCTCGCAGCTGACTTTAGAGAAATTGGAAAACGAGTTTGCTAGTGGATCCACATCGATTAACCTAGCTGATTATGATATACATTGCTCTGCCAATATTCTAAAACGTTACCTAAGAAAATTACCAAATCCGGTGATAACTTTCCAGTTATACGAGCCACTAATTAGGTACGTAAAGGACAATAATATGATTATCGAGTACTCATTTGATAAAGGTCCCTATAAAAAGACCGATGAGACACTAAAAGGTTTTACTAAGATCTTGGAGCTATTACCAAAAGAACATTACATTTTATTGAAGAAACTGACTAAGCATCTGAACCGTATCAACAAGTATAATGAACACAACTTGATGAACACAGGAAATCTAGCTTTAGTATTTGCTCCGGGCTTAATCCGAGATCCCACGGGAGAGAGGGAAATTACGGATATGAAGGAAAGAAATTATATTGTAAGGCTCATCATTGAAAATAGCCATGCCATTTTCCATTAATCTACACTGTTTCTATTTCCTGCGAGGCTCTAATGCACTGAATTCTTTTGGGAGATTAAGCTTCTTTGTAATGATGCACATGTATATACGCATTTAATTATCATCTATATTTCAAAACCATAAATGGCTCATGTATCAATCTACTTTTTTTTTTACCTCTACACATGGTTATGATTTATTTCTTCATTGATTTTAAGTATTCTTCATACCCGTCCTTCTCTAAATGAGAGGCCTTCACCAAGACTTCTTCTTCTTGTTTTGATAAGAATTCTTCCATTTGTTTCAAATATTTTATATCTGACGTGCCCAAAATCCTTGTAGCCAGAATGGCAGCGTTAGTACTGTTGTTTATGGCCACAGTAGATACAGGCACTCCCTTTGGCATCTGCACAATTGAGTACAAAGAATCAACACCATCTAACGAGGAGCCCTTAACGGGCACACCTATAACTGGCAGCGGAGTCATAGCCGCCACCATTCCTGGTAGATGGGCCGCCCCACCTGCGCCCGCAATTATTACTTTAAGGCCTCTTTGTGATGCTTCTGTGGCATATTTAGTCATTGCATGCGGGGTTCTATGCGCAGATATGATTTTAACTTCGAATGGAATGTCAAAGCTCTCTAATGTCTTGCAAGCTAGGGACATAACAGGAAGGTCCGAATCGGAGCCCATAATGATCCCAACTACAGGCGATTTTTCATCTCTTTGGATCATTTTATTAGCAATGGACATGGTTACTGGTTTGGTTGCTTTCCCAGAGATGTAGTCCAGTCTCTTTTCACACTCCCTCATCGATGAAGAAACAATGTTAATATGCCCGATTTTTCTTTCAGGTTTGGATTCTTTGCCATACAGGTATACGGATGCACCTGGTGTCTCTAAAGCCCGCTTGCAAATCTCTAATTCTTTATTCTTTTCTCCATGGTCACCCAAGACATTCAACATAATAGCATTGGTGTTTGTAGTGTTGAATGCAGAGAAATCCTTAGGCAAAGGAAGATCTAAGATGGATCTTAGATGGGCTTCAAACTGAGAAGTTACACAGGCTTCTAAAGTGAAATGTCCTGAGTTATGTGGTCTGGGGGCAATCTCATTCACTACAAAGTCGCCGTTTTCTAACAAAAACATTTCAACTCCAAAGATCCCGGGTCCTTCAAATGATTTAACAGCGTTCTCTGCTGTGATAGTCGCTTTGAATCTTTGAGAATCTGGGATTCTTGCAGGCGAGTAACAGACGTGACATATATTGTTTTTGTGAACTGTCTCTACAGTTGGGTAAGAGAAGACATTTCCATTCTTAGTACGGATGACCATGACAGCGATCTCTTTCTTGAAGGATGCCCATTTTTCAGCATATAATCTAGACTCTTTATTGAATTTGGTCAATGCATCCTTAATTGAGTCTCGGTTTTTCACAACATAGTTGCCTCTTCCGTCATATGCAAAAGTTCTGGACTTCAACATGAACGGATAGCCCAATTGATCTCCAATTTTCAAAAGTTCGTCCTCGGTGGCAGATGCGACAGATAAACTTTCCACAACGTTAGTCTTATTATTCTTAAGAAACTCCTTCTGCAAGAATTTATCTTGGATAATCAGAATAGTATTTGGTACTGGGTAGATCTCTAATTTCGGAAACTCCTTATTTAGGGATTTCAATGTCTCTACGTTTACATGTTCAATCTCGATAGTTAAAACGTCACATTTACTAGCCAATTTACGAATATCCTCAGAATTGGTAAATGATCCATTGACATGGTCCGAACTATTAGATATTTGCTTCGCTGGGGAGTTTTCAGCGTCTAATATAACAGTCTTGATATTTAGTCTATTTGCAGCTTCCACAAGCATTCGGCCCAATTGACCCCCACCTAAGATACCAACTACCCTAGAATCCATTGCTTAACAATAACTAGTCAATTGTAAAGCTCTACTATACGCTTTGTTAGTACTTGATTTCGATAGTAGTGGTAATGAGTAACGGGTAAGAAGTCCTGGATATTTGCTTTTTATATAATTAATTTATAAAGAGTCATGCTAAAAGAGTCAGTCGAATTCGTATGTTCGAAACTCAAAGATGCCATTTTGATCATAAGCCTGTCTCGTTATGATAACATTTGTACGGGGGTAGTCATAGAGCTCCAGTACAAAATTTTTTCTCTGCTGAGTCGTCCAGTGCAATTCTTGAGAACCCACATAGCGGCTCTAAAGTGAATAATTAAACAGTAAAATCGTCATCAGATATTTTGGATTCTACCACAAACACTTTATCTATTTTTGTCAGTGGGGTGTCTCCATCAAGCTTTCCCAAATATGCGAAATTGGGTTGCCTCCTTGCTTTAGAATCTTGATATATGGTCTTTATTTGTTCCGGTAAGTATTGGTCTAAGAGAAACTTCCCCATGGCAAGTGACTCTATTTCCTCCATTATATTTAGAATAATCTCTTTGATTCTTTTTAGCTTATCTGTGATGTCCGAAGAGGGTTCCCTTGCCACTGCAGTTTGTTTCAATTTTTCGTTAGGTTCTACAAGACTTTTCGCAGACACCATGGAGCTTCTTTTCAATTTATCTACATTGGTCTTTGAATCGTTATAATTCGTATTAAGAACTGCATTGGTGGCAGAGGGTGTATGAGGGTTTAGATTGAAAGTAGAGGTCTTGGGCAGAATATATTTCAATGATCGAGATATTGATGCTTTATTCATTAAAGATGAGTTCCTCGCTATGGTAGGTCGTGTTAGCGGTACCATAGAATCTGTCTGTACTTGAGGGTCGTAGGTCAATAACGCAACTATGAGGTTGAAAGCCCCCACCGAGATAAACTTGTCAACTACTAATGGTGTTGATGCAACTGAATTATAACGAATATCGTTGATTGGAAACTCAAAAAACGGTTCAATATCAGTATTAACAAAATTATGAGTTTGTAAATCGTAACTTTTTAAAATATCGGGACTAGGAAAATTCAACAGTATGTCAATAAATCGTAGTGTATCTAAATTTACTTCGGACAGCAACTCTTGGAAAATAATTAATATCTTGGGTATATTGGCTTCCATCTTCATTTGAAGTGTCCTTGTAGTATCTATTTCACTGAACTCAATCAATAAAAACCTTAATCTTGCCATTAGACTTAAAGTGTGTAAATACTTTTCTTCAAAAAACTCGGGATAAAAGATAGGATTTCTGAAGGCTGTGCGGTACCCATCAATCAATGAAGTACTATCCTGATATACATTATCATTTTGATGGGTGAACTGTAAGAGTTGCAGGATGTTTATTCTTTTCAGCACATTATTGACTGTTTGGTTATCGTGCTTGCCATTTATCAATAAAGAAATAAAATATTGACTTAGAGATTGTCTTTGAAGAGGATTCAGGTTGGAGTTGGAGCCATTGAGAAATAAAAGGTTATTGAAATTACCAATACTGCTTCGAGATCCGGGAATAATCAGCGATCGTCTCAGTGAGTTCGATCTATTAGTGAATTCAGCCTTCAAATTAAACGACCCGTTTCTCGAAAGCATCTTTGTCGATAACTTATCATTATCAACATCGTAGTAGTAATCCCAGATATCCGTTTGAAATTGAAATATCGGGTTTGAAGTCCCCACTATGATAGATCTATTCTCCCCTTGTGATAGAAATGCCCTCAGTGTATCGACGACAGATATATCAATGTATGGCAATACCAGTGTCCCTTCGTCAGCATCAAGTGAGTAATTTTGTTGGAAGATTCCTTTCAAGCTGCGGGCAATGGAAAGGACTAGTTGAGTTAAAAAATCCTTTGAAACTAATGTCGAACTAATCACAATTTTCCAGCTTGATGGGTCAGTCTTCAAATTTTGATACATGGCAAGAAATGTTTTCATAAATCTTAAAAACAGATCGCTAAGGTTCAGTTCTAATGACAAATCATTATCCTTTATAACTTTGAAGAGTAAAGGGATGGTAGTCAGTACTTTTGGTAACGGATATTCAGCACCTGCCTTCAAATAATAGTAAATGTACTGGCCTCTCTTCAGAATAGGGTTACCATTTCTATCCGTCTTTGGCACTTCTCCCAGACCCATATTCTTCAGTAGCAGTGGGAATTGCGAAGTTATCAACTCTTGTTGCGAGAAAGGGTTATTGATTGATTCCAGTATCGATTGAACAGTGGTGTTGCCGTACCAATTTTCAATGAAGGAAAAATCCAAGCGGTTAACCATTGTTAAAAAGTTCTCCAAAAGCGTTTGTTCCTCAATTGGACTCACAGTCATATAAATTTGTAATAGCATTAACAAAATCGGCTTAAAGACGATGAAGTGTGTGAAAGTGGTTCCTAGAGCAATAGATTTAATTATCGCACCTCTTTCATTTTGAGAGTCTAAAATGGTGCTACAAACGTTAATGAAAAACAACGGCCGTGTTGTACCTCTTGTCCTGTGGTGTTGTGTGTTGGAAAGCACAGAGGTTAACCCATCCTCTGAATCGGTACGTTGGTTAGCAGGATACAATTCATAATCCTGTGTTTCTTCGTTGAGATACAGTGTGAAAATCGTAAATGTGGGCCTTCCCGGTTCTCTCTCTGCATTATCTGGAATCATAAGATTCGCTACGTGGAATTGGTCATCGTGTCGATGAAAAGTGGGGGCGATCCTATTACTAGGGTAGGTGTGGACCAATGTCGGTCCTAACTTATTATCGAACTCAGCAGCTAAAATAACATTTCCCACTACCTGTTCTGTCATCAGTCGGGGGAACAAAGTCACAGCAACAACAATAAAGGCGCTGCCAATTGTAGTCCACTGTCAAGTGAGTAGTGGTAACGAGATTAAACATCTAAGTTGTTTTAAAATATATAATGAGTGTTTACTTATTTATAAGAGAACCTCCGGAAGATGAAAGTGTTGGCCGTGCATGGTATAGGTCGTTGAAGCGTGGGAATGGTTCTCAGGATCATGCCCATGATTTTAATTCTTCAAATGTGAAGAAGACAATGGCGTTCGAAGGCACGCATCTTAGTAAAGTAATCCCCAATCCACGGTAAAACCCTTTGATCCCATGGTTGTGATGTATCCTTCTCACTGCCTGCATGAATCCGATATTTGTATCTGTCTGTAGTAATGATTTGATCGTATCCACTGGGAACAACATCAAATTGAATGCAAACCCTGCGGTCCCACCACTGACTAGTAATTGGCCTGTCGTCAGCATGACATTGTCTAACTCTGCGGCCGAGAGGTCCTTGCCCGCTGTATTCACACTGATAAAGTGTAGTTTCAGTAATTCATAGGTTCCAAACCAGACCATACTCCCCAGGATTTCTCTGATAACAGTGCCCGAATGGCCTTGCCATAGGCCCAGTACACCGTTGTGTCTTATAATGGCTCGTATACACGGTATAATCTCCGTGTGTCTTATCTTGGTGAAATCCTCCATCAGGGCACCGTCAGCAGCAACGTCCTCGTTCTGGTACGGGTCAGGCTGGTCCCAATCGATGGTCTCCAAATTCGACACTTGTAATTGGCATTTCACCAGCTCGACGGGAGTCAACACTATACTAGTGCAGAACCCTGCCACTGCTGCTGCTAGCAATGTGATAACCAACTGCGGGAGCTGGGTATGTCTTGTTAAAAATTGCAGGCATTGGTTGAAGGAAACGAATAACGTCGCATGTTCAATGGCAGCCCCAACGACTGGCGACGCAAACCCTTGGAAGAAACCGTTCAATATACCCTCATTCTGGTATGTGTATTGGATACACGACCACGTAGTAGGGAAAATATGCTCGCCTTGGGTCTGCATTCTAACCTTCACGGTATCAAACGGATACTCGATGGTTTTACCTATCGCACCGGCAATAGACCCACATATGATCTCCCATATCGCCTGTTGGACGGAACTCTGCATGGTATATGTGAGGGGCACTATGTGTTTCACTGCTTTAGCAACCGAATGGGTTCGATGAGTTCGCCATTACTAATACCTCGAGAGCATCAAATTATTTTTCACTTTGCCTCTAAGGTGAGAGTGGTTTGACGTCGATGAGGTCTATAACTTCTTGCAACGAGTCCACTTGGAAGTCAATCAACTCTGCGTGGGTGGTGGCCAGGTGCTTGTTGTGTTCGTTAACGAGCAACACTGTCCAGAACTCTGCTCTTCGCCCACTGAGCATGTCATCCAACGAGTCGCCGACCATAACCAGACGCTTATTGTCCCGTATCCCAAGTTGTCTTGCAATGTGTAACAACGGTTCAGGGCTCGGTTTCGGTGGGGTGAACTCTCTTGTCACAATGTGATCGAATTGGGCCAGTGGTGGGGGGATACACTTGTCAATGAAGTGATTCACTGGTCCGATGACGTTCCTGGTGCAAATGTTCTTGCTTATCCCATGGTCTCTACAGAATTGTAACAGAGCCAGCAACCCTGGTTGTGGCACGACCTCCTGCATGGCCTTCAACTCCACGGAGTGGATCTGTCTCCTGGCCCAAGCCTGTTGTGCAGGGTCTCTTAAAGCATCAATGTGTTCCAATATATCAATTGTGGAGTCGTGGGCAAGACCTATCGACGTCCTCATTGCCGGGAACATCCATTGTTGGGGCAGACACAGAGTGCCGTCCATATCAAACACTATCGCAGCAACTGACTTCATGATCCGCTTGCGCATTTTCCGGGTGGGATCTGTTGGTCTATCAAGTGTGGATGGATCTCTCATGTATATATAAAAAAGATTCCATTTAAGAAGCAGTAGTTACTTCTAACAAGGCCGTGCTCAACGTGTGAGGTATCGGAGCAATATAATGAACGGGCACAAGATCTTGTTCAAAGTCACTGCCGTGGAGAGGGTGGGCTCGACCACGAACAAACGGGAGAACCCGATCATCGTGTTTGACTGTGCCACTAATATCCCCAGTTTCCGGAGAAAGAGTTACAAGTCTATCAAGAAGAGCTACGAGGAGTGCCAACGTCTGTATCGTCACTTGAGAGACAATGTCCTGGAAGTCTTTGTCCCGACGTTGCCAGCCCCTTACTCGCAGTTTGGAATCAACAGCCAGGAGGATTATAAAAGGGTGATGACGATGTACCAGGCATGGCTGGACCGTATCGCTGCAGACCCGACGTTGAGGGTCCATGAGGAGCTAGTGATTTTCATTGAGAGCGATTTCCAAACGTACTCTCCGACCTCGAGGGTCCAGACGAGGGTCAATGGGTTAAAGAGACAGACGTTGAAACAATTGAGTGCTCCTTACGACGAGTGCCTTGTCCTTGCAGAGTTCCGACCCTCGGTGAAGATGAATTACAAAGAACTGGGCACGGTGATGTCCAAGCTTACAGAGTATTGTAGAAACCAAAGGGCCTACACCGTTGAGCAACAGACGTTTGGCCACTCGCTGAGTAAGTTCCAACCGGACCAACCAGGGTGTGTCAAGTACGGCCAAATGGTCAAGGCTGTTAGCGATGTCGGTAGTGTGGCGAGCGTGGTGGAAATGAGTTATTTGAACGACACGTGGCAATGGCTCTCTCGAGAGAGTTTTGAAGTGAAGGAATGCTTGACGAACCGCCATTTTATAATGCGAGACCTGATGACGGCCCAGGCCGCGAGCAAGAGCAGACAAGAGGTTGCCAAGAGCCTTAGAAACAAGAGAGACATCAACCCGTTGAAAGTCGACGACTCCCTCAGACAGATCAAGCTGGCCGTCGACGACGAGCAAAAGCTGACCCAACGGCTTGACCACGTTACCGAGGTGATGTTGTTACAAAGAGAGAGGTGGATCCAATGGGTAGACGACTGGATCGTTGAGAATTTTAAACAATTGACATTGAAAGAGATCGAGTTACAAAAGAGGAAACTACAGATCATCATGAAGGGCAGGCCAGTGAAACCGAGAGCTTGGAGCTTGGACCCGTAGAGCTTGGGCCCGTAGAGCTTGGGCCCGAGGAGACCGTCAACTGTCAAAATAGACTAGCACCACGTGATAGGGCACACCCCACTAGGGCACACCCAACTAGGGCAACTCACTAGGGCCTTTGCCCCGCCCCCACTCTGCATCCCCCCAACAACGTGGCGATCGCGCTTAGTCAGCCCCGCGCTTGGCGTCCCTAAGGGGCCCTGAACCTGACATATAAAGAACGCGGCCAACGCGGTTGCCACACACCCCTTACAACCGCGACCACCGCATCCGACATGAAGCACAGCGTACGGACCGAGCCCGTGTTTGGCGCCCCATTGTCAGAAGCGTTGCAGAAAGCACCTTGCCGATTGGCCAATGCGCCTGGCACCGAATCCGCACAGACCCGCTGCGCGGTACCCCTTGTCATCGGCAAGTGCGGGGCCGCGTTGAAGCAGCCAGCAGCACTTCGCACCCCCGGTCTGTTCCGCGTCTCCGGTAATCTCCGGCGCGTGCGGCTCCTGCGCGATCAGGTCTTCGAACAGCCGCCCACCTTTGGTCGTCACCACGTGTTTGGTGAACAGGGCCATTGCAGTTACCACGACATCGCTTCTTTACTCAAAATGTTTCTTAACGCGTTGCCGGAGCCAGTAGTCCCCTGGCAGTTCTACCACGAGTTTGTCGCAGTGCAACCGCCCTCGCTCCTCCACCTCGCACAGTGTATAGACCAATTGCCCCGGGACAACCGCGTGCTGCTGTGCTACCTGCTGGACTTGCTCCGGCTCGTCGGACTGCACAGCGCGAGCAATAAGATGACGTTTGCAAACCTCGCGATCGTGTTCCAGCCCTCGCTGCTCGCACCCCGTGCGGGGCGCGACAAGCGGCTATCCACGCGTGCCGCGGAACTCACGCTCGAGTCGCTGCTCCGCCACGGCGACCGGCTCGCTCCGCGGGCCGTCACATGACACGCACATCACGTGTGTATCACATGACAATACCATCATGTGACATGTACTTTCTCGAGGCACGTGCCGCCTCTCGATTTTCTTTTTTTCCCTCGCTTCGCCAGTGTCCGATCTCGCAGAACGGAGCCCGACACCCAATGATACCCAACCCCCATATATACATATACATATACATATATATATATATACGTACGGCAAGAGGTTTACCGACGGTTCCCTCGCTCTAGCACAAGCATATACGGCAAGTGGTACAGATCTCCGTAACGCAATGTTGAGGGCTCCATTGATTAGACAGTCTTTGCAAAGAACCAATTGGGTGCGTGGGCTAGCTACCCAGAAACCAACCGTTGGGAAGTATTTGGGACAACCGGACCCGAAGACGGGGAAGTTCAATGTTTCGTTCATTGAAGGTGATGGGATCGGTCCCGAGATCTCACACAGCGTGAAACAGATCTTTGAAGCTGCAAAAGTGCCTGTTCAATGGGAAACTTGCGACGTGACACCGATACTTGTGAACGGGTTGACGACTATCCCGGACCCTGCTGTAGAGTCGATCAACAGGAACCTGGTGGCGTTGAAGGGCCCGCTGGCGACACCTATCGGTAAGGGCCATCGTTCTTTGAACTTGACTCTGAGGAAGACGTTCAACCTGTTTGCTAACGTGCGTCCTGCCAAATCGATCGAAGGGTTCAAGACCACTTACCCAGACGTCGACCTGGTGCTGATCAGAGAGAACACGGAAGGTGAGTACTCGGGGATCGAACACGTTGTCGCCCCGGGTGTCATTCAATCGATCAAGTTGATCACCAGAGAGGCCTCCGAGAGGGTTATCAAATACGCGTTTGACTACGCCAGGGCCATTGGGAGACCTAAGTTGGTCGTGGTGCACAAATCCACGATCCAAAGGTTGGCCGACGGGCTGTTTGTGAACGTCGCCAAGGAGATGAGCGAGCAGTACCCGGATATTAAATTGGAGACCGAGCTAATCGACAAGACAGTGCTAAGCGTTGTGATGAACCCATCCCTGTATAAGGACTCGGTCACAGTGTGTCCAAACTTGTACGGTGACATCTTGTCCGATTTGAACTCGGGCCTAAGCGCTGGGTCGCTAGGGTTGACTCCATCCGCCAATATCGGTAACGAGGTTTCCATCTTTGAAGCAGTCCACGGGTCTGCTCCAGATATCGCAGGACAAAACAAGGCTAATCCAACCGCATTGCTGTTGTCCTCCGTGATGATGTTGAACCACATGGGGTTGGACTCCCATGCGTCTCAGATCCAGGACGCCGTGTTGTCCACGCTCGCTAGCGGGCCTCAAAACAGAACCGGTGACTTGGGCGGCTCGGCCACGACCTCGTCGTTCACAGAGGCAGTGATCAAGAGATTGTGAAGAGGTTTGCAATGTCTACGTATCCGTATATAAACCGATATTTTTGGAAAAGCACAATATACCTACCTTTCAGTGCTCAGCTCTCTTGCCTCTTGTAAAGAAACATTAACGGCGTCATGTTCGGTTGCCCAGTGGCCTTCTTGACAGATTCCTTGATTTGGACAAACGGGACCTGGTTCGCCACTTGGAAATCTGTACAATCTTGGTTGATAGTGATCATCGACCATGAACCTTGGCATTTCAAGTAATACAACCGGGGTGATACCACCACCATATTCAACACGTAGGGGCTGTCTAGAAGTCCCATACTTTGTGCCTTGGATATCACACTCAGTTCAGGGTGCGATAAATTCAAATCCGTGTTCAATTTATTAGAAAGTTGTTTGTATTGTTCTTTAATCTCTTCTCTATGGCTTTGTAACTCGGTTTGTAAAGATTGGAGTTCCGTGGCTAGTGTCCTCGTAGCCACGTCTTCCGATTTTTCTTGTGACAAATAATCAATCGCACTGTTTAATACCGCTGAGGTGTCTTTACCACCACATGTCTTGGATGCATTCAATTGTTGCAATAGTTGGCTCAATGACGCTTGCGTCGCAGCCCTTTCACTGAGTATATCCTTGATTAACGTCTCTTTGCACTGTTTCGTGTATAACTGAGGATAGAAAACTTCTGGTATATCAACACCTTTGCTATCATAGCTAGTATCGTCGTAACTCTCTGCCTCATTGAATACAATAGTTAAGACCGGTGAAATCGTCTTCAAAGAGTTCTCCAAGTCATCCCCGGAATCAGGAAATAGCAAGACGTTAAACATGTTGTACAACGTGGAGTCGAACTCTTCAGGTAAGAAATGGAATAACAATAGGAAAGTCTCTTTCAAAGGTTGATCAACCTCTGGTTTGAATAATGCTGTCGAGATGAAATGCCTCTTAACCTCTGCCACGTTCCATTTTGTTGTCTCTACGTCATTAAGCAATGCCTTGATAAATACTAGCAACGAATCGTTAATGGACAGTTGGGACTCCGCTTCTGGTAAACTACTCAGTGGGACGCTTGAGGATGTGAAATAAGATTTGGCCTCTGGGCTTGTATCCTGTGCTAATCGGCAAATCTCCTGTATGAAGGGTAAAACCTTAACTCCCGAAGACGGCTCGAGAGCATCACGGGAGAATAGGTCCACACATACGTGCGCTATTGCCAGGGCAAACATCGCTACGTACTGTTGAGCTAAGGGGGCTTGTAACGATGGTAACACCACCAGCGGGTCCTGTTTATCTGCTTTAAGAATCGGATGCTTAATGAAATGTTTCAACTCCATAGAATTAAAGGATTCTGAAGAAGCGTTGTCTACTGAAGAGAACGTGTCTGACGAGTCTGCACAGTGGGAATTCTCTACATGCATGACATTGTTAAGGTCTCCAGGTTGGAAGTTGCCTTGGACGGGAACACTGTTGTCGCCGTTGAAGATCATATTGATGGCAGCTTCCAGATTGTTATTGCACTGGCTCAATGCCTGCGAGGCAGCCTCTGCAGAGATACCCATCTCTAGCAATGATTGTAAAGCGTCTGACATGTTTTATCCAGTGATTTGTTCGTTTGAGTGCAAAGAAAAAAGGCAGCAAGTGAGTGGGAGTCTATCCAATGCCCTCCAACAATAACCCAGGCTGTAAATGCTACTAGTACAAAAGGTTTACCGGGGAGTTCTAGCCTCCTTTGCTCAGGTGAAATGTGGGAATTCAATCTACAAATTGACATTCATACCTTGCAACTTCAACACTTGCGACATTGTAGAGATCCAACCCGACCCGACCCGACCCGACCCGACCCGACTCAAACCCCAAGGTCCCAAGCCCCAGGGCCCAATCTCGGGTTGACGCGCCCCGATATTAGTCCTGGAGCGGAAAAACACCAACGCCGACCGTCGGAGTATATCAAACAATCGGGCATGCGGGGTCGCGAGAAAACCCCGATTTCATTCGTTTATAGTGATTGTGGGCGCACTTTAAGAGCAAGTTTTCGCGTTTCTATGGCTGTGAGGTACGCTGCGTTTTCACTTCCTTATCTTAATATGTATGTCACTGAAACAGCAAGATGACCTTGCACAAAATGTAACTGCCGCCGAAGGCTCTAACAGTATCTTTAGTCAGCATACCGAATATGAAACTGCATCAGACCCTGCACCCTTAGAACCAGAGGAAGGTGAGCCAATCTTTGCATTGAACTCAACAAAATCAATCTCGGAAGATATGATTTTTTTTTTAATGAGTTGATGCTGTTTCGGGAACTAGTTTCCGCTAATATTAATATTTACTCACAAGAATATACGAGGGTTATGTGCCTTAATGACATGTTTGAATTACGCTTGGGTGAATGTGATTTGACACATAGCTACTTATAGCTTCCTTTAAATTAACGATAGACTGTACTTAAAGTCGACCTTACGTTGCGTATATAATCATAATACTGAGTGTGCAAGTGCTTCGAGACGTGCAAGTGCGAACCGGTATTACTTCCTTGTCTCATATCATACTGTACGAGTTTTTTCTTTTTGGCTAATGGGTCCTCGTGAACCCGCAGGCCGGCGCGCCGGCGGATTAAAACGTCTACGCGCAGGTGCGACGCAGCCAAGCCTTACCGGAGGCTTAGGACAGCGCAATGTCTCAAAAGGTAACGGAGAGACCACAGATTTTTTGTCGTGCTTCACAATGTGGAAGAGCAAATCCTCCAGTGAAACTGTGTCCATTTTCGAAATTGTATATCAATACACACCCGTTGTTCATTACGTTGAGCTTTGACTGCTTCGTTGTTGTTACGCTAATTGTGCAGGTAAACATCCGGTAAGGTCTCATCAAGCCTGGGTTAGGATCAACTTTTTTGCTACTCGTTTGTATTTCTTCTCAAACGTGTATTCATCTGCTTTTAACGAAAGCCCTTCCGAACTCGCAGCTATTGGACAGGAAACCCTCTCGTTCCGACCATAGTATGGGAAAGACTGCCAGCGATACTCAAGAACGCAAGCAGGACCTCGGACTGATAATGAACTCCAATCATTCTTCTACAGCTGGCAACACTGGTAATGGTGTTGCTGCCGTGACTGGCAGTACGGGTAACAGTGCTGCTGCTGCTCCGGCTACCACAACAAACAACAACAATGCCAGTGCCAGTGCCAACGTCAGTGCTACAGCTTCAAACAACAACTCTATCTCAGGTCAGTCCGGTGTTCCATCTGCTGTTTCATCAGCAACGACAACTCCGTCATCCAGTATATCGGAGCCTAGTTCTAACACGAAAAATACGGTTTTTGTCCATAAACTGTATAACATCCTTGAAGATCCCGACTTAAGTGATTTGATTTGGTGGGCTCCCGATGGTAATTCGTTTTTCATAAAGCCCAACGAAGTTTTCAGCAAGAAGCTAGCCATCTTCTTTAAACACACAAATATTACCAGCTTCATTAGACAACTGAACATTTACGGGTTTCAAAAAGTGAATTCGAATGTGTCCTTGACGGCTTCGGGACAAGCGGCAAAGAAGACTCCCCAAGGGGATGGTTCAAACAAAAACAATAACAAGATCTGGGAATTCAAACACGGAGCCGGGATCTTCAAGCGTGGGGAAGCTGAGAATTTGAAGTTGATTAAGAGAAGATCATCTTCAAGACTATCGACCACGAGTACTTTGGCAGCAAACCAAACATCTCAGCCAAACCTATCTGGGTTAAATAGAAAAGAGAGTATTTGTACTTCAGTACCACCATTGGCTACTTCTGGATCATCCAGCTCAGTGAAAAATGAATTTAACCCATCGATGAATCAAATGAATTTCCCACCTAGCTTTATGGATGCCCAAAGGATCTCAATGCTACACCACGATCCTACCCCGCTGAGCAACAATACCCCATCTGAAGAACTAGAGTATACACATTCATTAGCATTTCAACAAAATAATTTCTTAACCCAATTGAGAGACACAAATTTAGATATGATTAGTGTGATTAGCTTATTGCAACAGTATATGGCATCGCAACATCAGGATATGAAAGACACTTCGCAACCATATGAAAATCATACAAGGCTACTGAATGAAATCTCCAGTTTGAAGGCTCACATCATGGCAAGATTACAATCTACTTTGGCGATCCCTGTACAGACACAATACATGTATCAACAGCCAATACCACAAGGGTTGACGCCTCAACCTTTACCAACACATATGAATTTTAGGCCACCATCGAATTCACAGATTATATATCACCCAACAAATCTGCCCCCGACAACGGGACTCGGTACGCCACAGGCGACTTCCTATTTTAGCGAGCACCATTCGATGGCAGGTCAGACATATGAGTCGGCCAATAACATTGAACAGGATATGCCTCAAATGCAGCACTTAAACTCGCAACCTACAGCAGTACGTGCAACAACAGGGTCAAAAAGACAAAAAAGTATATTGATGGACCCGCTGACCAAGATTGAAAGTGTTCAACCTACAGTACCTCTTCATCCGATACCTAACCCTAGTCCCAAGTTAAAGTCTAAAAATGGCTATTTCAACAGCAAAGTTTATTCTCTGTTGAACAATGATGAAAGCAATGTGGGTGCTCAAATAGATCAATAATATTCGAAGAAGCAATCAATAGACAACAAAAATTGAAACAGTGGATGAGTGGTTTGTTCATGATTCTTTCTAAATATCGTTCGACACTTTTTTTCACCCACTACCATCATTTTTCCTAACAACCTTTCAACTCGTTTCAAATACTGTAAAATACTAAATTATTCTTTTATTCGCTCAATTATCAAGTTATTCCTAATATTGCTCCCTGCCTGTTAATATCACAAGGTTATATAGATTAGACATCTGCTCAAATAGACCGGTTTTTTTTTTAGAGAAAAGGGTATACTATAAGAAAATACCCAAAGAAGATGAACTGAGGAAAGATTTAACCATAAAATAGGAAAAATAACATACAATTCAGAATTTGGTAATTATTACTTCCCCCAGATTCACCTTTTCTCTACCAAAAGTATCATCGTTTTTCGATGAAACATTTTATACATGATATAAATTTACGTTATTCATATTTCTGTTTTGAATATAATGTTCCCAACTGCTAGGAGCAAACTTTTTTTTCTTTAATCGAGATAAGTCGAGTATATAAATGTCAAAGACCATCTGCATTAACTCAGTATGTAAATATACATTTATGCTGTAAGATTCTGCTACCATGTACATCCCAATCTCCTTCAGTTATATACAGTTCCTCCACTAACTTTAATTGAGCTAAGACGGAACCACCTCTCCACATCAGAAAGCTCGGGTCTGAGTCACCAGCCTGAGGAATTACATTTACAGGAATCGTACTGTCAGAACTGGTCTCCATGTTGCTTAAATATTCTTGCAACTCCTTTTTAATCAAAGTATCGATTTCAGATTTCAAAATCTTTCTATCGTTTTGTTCTTTCATATCATCTACTTCAACTTTTTCAGAGCCCTCGTTGCCATTTTCGTTATTCGTGGAAGCTACTTCACTGCCAGCGGCCACTCTCTCTTGAAGAAAAGTTGTCTCTAATTCTTTGATCCTTCTTAAAAGGTTTTTATAAAAAGTAGGGAAATTACTATGGCTTAGGAGTTTGGGTCTCCAAATGCTGATACGGTCGGTTAGCATGGTATCAAAAGACGGTATTTTAGAGGAGCCACCGACAATCAAGATGTTAGAATAAAAAGTGGCCATTTTGCTTGGATCCAGGGCTAAACTGGCATTAGTAATACTTTGTACAATAGCTTTCTCTAATGGAGTCATATTCACTGCAGTTCTTATAGTGTCCTTAACAGTTGTGGTTACTTTTTTCGGAGCAGTGTCTAATTTTTCTGTGATTCCTAAAGCTTGAACTAATAGCTTTTCGTCATTGTCGTGTATATTACAGTATAGCTCACTATTAAGACAGTCTTCTTGGCTTAGGGAGCTCCAGTCACTATACTCGTCTGAAAATAAATCTGTTGCGATAGGCAGTTCTGTAGTCAATTTCTCATTGGCATTGTTAGTCCCCTTCACATAGCTAAATATTCTTGGATAAAAAATTGCCAGTGGTGAGATGATAACTTCATCAAATGCTTTGAATTCTATCTTTTCACTAACCTCAGTTGGAAACCTTTTAATGAAGTTGAATACTTGTGTGGTAATGCTGGCATCTTCAAAAGTAACATGATTTTCTTTCAAAGACTCGGCTAGTCGCCAACTAGGAGCCCGATTTAGATCCCAGGACTTTAAAGGAAAATCGCTTTGCTTCAAAAATTTAGCAAACAATCTGGTGATGTCATCACCACCATAGCTTAGGTTGATTAAACTATTCTCTAAGATGGCTCCATCATCAATACAAGCTATCCTAGTTTGATTCGCACCGAGATTCACCACGCAAGTAGATATACTTAGTCCCGTACCATAGCACGTAGCTAAGGATTCCGGCATAATAGCCACGGCTTTAAATGGCAATTCAGTAAGTAGAATTCTGATCATACTTTCCACATGACTCTTCTCGAATAGATCTGGTATCACCAAGATAGCTTTGGGTGCGCTTGTGTTTGGTCTAGTCATATTATCAGCTTCCAGTTTATCCAAGGAATATTTTATTAGGCTAACAGCATCTCCTATTAGCTCGTGTAAGGAGGAGTAATCTGGTGAATCTACGTTAAATATATTCCCGCTGTTCCCGTATCCAAACGGGTGCCTGATTTTGTAATCGGATTCTACACATGTTGTGGCCTCTGCTCCATAGTAATGTTTTTTCATATTTGAATCTCCATTGAACTTCCATGTAATTCTACCCGGATCTGTACTACCGGAGATTTCTTCACCTTTAGAGTAGTTGTTATTGAATTTTATCACTTGCTCATAACTGTCAGGTTGGATTCTACGTTTGTAATATCTCATACGCTCTCTGAAGGTTGTTTGTAACTCTGCTTTCATCGCGCTAAATTCTTCCCTTGCGGAATCGGAGTCTTCAACATCTTTGAAATTTGTATAGCGAGATAAATCATTTGTCCCACATTTCGGAACAGCCACACAGTTCAGCACTTCCAAAGGTTTGGGATCTAACGCATACCCTATCTTCAAAGAGTGACTACCTGGGTGGATGATGATCGCAGTATTTGAATCGTTAAAATCGAGCCCAATACTTCCGACAGCAGAAGGAGCAACAACGATTGACGGAGCTTCCGCTTCACCAATGGCAGCGTCAGGCAAGATGTCTGGTGTGGAACTAATTGAGTTTTGCAATTGTTGCTGGGTTTGAGTAGCGTTGTTATTCCTTAGCGTTTTCCTTTCCCTAAGGGCAAATATTTGGTCGTCTTTCCTTATGTAGTCTGAAGAATAATTTTTTTGGTTGATCAAACTCAATGGCTGGAAAAACCCAGTAGACGGTAAGTTGGTGGCTTCAATCCTTTCGATACCAATTTGTTTTAATTTCTTGGCAAACTCTTCTGCTGCTTTAATTCTACCCAATCTCCGTTTCTCTAAAAGATGGTGTGGTACTTTCTTGGCTGCTTCTTGTTCAAGTTCCTGAGGTTCTGTTGTGGGAGATGGGTCGTTTGCCTTAAGAGGTTCTGTGCTATCAAGTTTAGGTTTTTTATCCTTGTGTGTTGTGTTACTGTTATCGTTATTATCCTCATTACCTGAGTCCTCCCCATCCTCCTCTGCTCGGCTTTCGTTCTCCTCCCCACTGTTCTGACCCGTATTCATCCTTGCATCTTCGCTCTCATTTACAACTTCCTCCTCATCGTCATCGTTATCCAACGGAATCTCAATTGGTTCTTCGAACGTGGGTTCTTTATCACCAGGGTTCATAGAGTACTTACGAGGTGAGTGTGGTCTTGGTTGGATTCGTTTGGATGTAATCAGTTCGTTTGAAATGAATCAAAACTTCAATTTTATAAATTTGAGTAGTTTATAAAATTAATTTTTCATACAAAGGCTCTTCTTTCCTGCTAATAAAAGTCCTACCAAAGCAAGAAAAAATTTAAACCCAAGCTTGTCAATACAAGAGAACTATACACCCTCAATCTCCAGGGATGTAATATAGGATGGAGCTACTCTATACATCCTGGGGGATAAACTATTTACGCTATTCAAAACAAAAAAATAGAAATAGGTCAAGCAGATACCAAATAAAAAAACACGACGCCGCAGATATTACTCTTGGTTGTTTAGAAAGAACCCTGGGTTTTTATACTTGTCCAGAAGCTTGAGTAAGGGGATGCAGATGAATGGGCTGCTCCAGTGCAGTGTTGCTTAATAAGGTAATTTGAGGGCGGCAAAAAAGTGAGGAGAAAGCGCTCTCGTACTGTTGGCGGCTAACCAACCCAAGTGGGTGTCCGTTACATTTACGCAGGGGAGGGCCAAGATATATCCTTATTTCTTTTCTAAATAGACTGCTTGAATGTGAGGATGGCGTCGGCGTCGGCGGTGGCAGCAGCGGCTATATTAAAAGGTCATTCGGATGCCGGATTTAATTAATTAGTTCACGGACCTTCCGTACTTCTGCTTGCAATAGAGTCCTTTCATCCGTAATTCCTTGCCGTTCTGCGAACCATTCTCTGTACATTATATGTCTTGCAGCGCTTTCACGCCAATTGCATTACCGCTATCGGCCCTTCTCATGTGAAGAGGGCCATCCACTTCAGCAAGAACTTGGCGGCAAATGTAAATATTTCAGATCCTTGAACCAGTGTGGAAGTGGTGTATTCGTACATGGCAGTGGGATGTACCCAATTGTATAGCCAGTTCAGCCGCTAGGTATTAACTCGTGAAACTTGAATTCACAGACGCCATTGGCGACTAACCCTGTATATATCGTAGAGTTGGAGCAATTGATATTCTCACTCACTACCAACAACAGCATCCGTCTCCCTGTCTTCCTGGTGGGCAGCCACTTACCCTCTTATAACCAAGTTCTCTATAGCGCTTGAGGGCGACAGCTTTAACTGCACTGAGATCCCTGGAGAGAGGCAATCACGTGCGTGTATTGTGCGGTGTGCTTTTGCAAGTCTTGTATTCTTTTTTCACCAATTACAGTAAAGTGTACGGTTTTTGCCCTGAAATACACAGAGGGACAATAATCTTTATAAAACTCAACTGGACTACTACAGTCGCTATAATATCGATTGAGGTTGATTCATTAGGCTGTATCGTTGATTTTTGGAAGCACTTTCAAGATCAGTGTATTCAATAGGTATATTTATACTATTGGCCGTTTCTGTGTATATCTGAAGATTAGCCCCTGCCCATTTTAAAGAGATGTTCAGAAGAGCCGGTTTGAGACTTTCGTCGGTGTCCACGCGCCAATTCTCGAGGCAATCGATCCCATATGACCAAACCATCAAGAACTTGGCCTTGCCCCAAGACACTAAGGTGATTATTCAAGGTTTCACTGGGAAACAAGCTACTTTCCATGCGAATCTTTCCATTGAGTATGGGACCAATATTGTCGGTGGGACAAACCCAAAGAAAGCTGGCCAAACACACTTGGATAGACCCGTGTTTGCTACTGTGAAGGATGCTATGAAGGAGACTGGTGCTACCGCTACCGGTATCTTTGTGCCTCCACCAATCGCAGCCAACGCTATTAAGGAAGCCATCGAAGCTGAAATACCATTGGCTGTAGCAATCACAGAAGGTATCCCTCAACGTGATATGTTATATGTCGCAGAGATGTTGCAGAGTCAATCCAAGACAAGACTGGTGGGACCAAACTGTCCTGGTATCATTAACCCGGCTACTAAAGTTAGAATTGGTATTCAACCTTCCAAGATCTTTAAACCCGGTAAGATTGGTATCATTTCGAAATCTGGTACCTTGACTTACGAGGCCGTGCAACAAACAACAAGCACCGGTTTGGGTCAAACTTTGGTTATCGGTATGGGGGGTGATGCCTTCCCAGGTACTGATTTCATTGATGCTTTAGAGTTATTTATGAAGGACCCTGCTACAGAGGGTATCATTATCCTTGGTGAAATTGGTGGTAAAGCCGAGATTGACGCTGCCGAATACTTGAAGGAATTTAATTATTCCAGATCAAATCCATTACCCGTGGCCTCTTTCATTGCAGGTACAGTTGCTGGTCAAATGAAAGGTGTGAGAATGGGCCATTCAGGTGCTATTGTGGAAGGTTCTGGGACCGACGCTGAATCGAAGAAAAAGGCCCTAAGAGCCGCTGGTGTCACCGTTGTTGAATCTCCAGGCCATTTGGGTCAAGCTTTGCTTGATGGATTTGCCAAGTTGAAGTAGAAACAAAGAAGGGACTCTTCTAAGGAGGAGAACTTAAAAGTTTTGCCATATTGTTTGTTACTGTTGTCATTCTAACAGAAAGAAAAAAATGTCATACGTTATATAATAGTGTATACATATTCGCCTAAAAATTTGAAAGGGAAAGATGGGTGGAACCAAACCTAGATGGGCACTTCTGCCAATCCTAGTTTACCCAAATTTGATTATGTTTCATAAATATGAGTTCAACCTCGATAAGAAGACTTCCACGCTCATTATCATATCATCTTTGGTATTGATGTAACACTTGTCACTGCCTGAGAAACGATTGTTCGTACTCACCACCCCAGTGATAATACTTGTGTGCCAGTTTTTGACATCCCATTTTAAACCTACGGATTCAATGATCTCGCTGGGTGCTCCAATTGGTAAAATTCCACAATTCCCTATACAATCTTGACGGAATTTCTTATCATACATTATCAGGAACCCACCTTTTGGTATAAGGAAGATTATGTCAGTGCCAGAAAGATATGAAAGGCTGATATTGGGGCAGTGGGTCCTTAACTTATACAACTGAGTCATTGAATGCATGCTGTGGTCAAACCTGCCGCCAATTCCTCCAAGAGTAAGGATATTTAAGGGTTCCAAATGATCGCACTCCTTCATGGTACGTTCATACAGCTCACTCAACCCATCATTTAATTCAATACCATGATTGGAGTCCTTATTAGATGTGACTGTTTCATAAAACTCGGGTTTATGGAAGTGTAGCATGATTGTCTTTATGCATTTATCAAAATCAGTAGAGTATTGTGAATCTTGTTGAATAACGACAGAGCCATGCTTCTCGTAAAAATTTCGTACCGATTGTTCTATTGAATCAAAATCTCCTATTATATATTCTGGAATATAACGGTTCCTTTCAGAGAGATTGCTCCCAAAATAATTGTACAACTTATTGGCAGCAGCATCTGCACATACATGTAACGTATGGTTATTCCATAGTTTCACAAATAACGGGGTATTTAAAAGGATTGTTTGGTTTAATAAAAGTAATGTGGAATTTACATTTGTTTTGGGCAATAAATTCAAAGAATCTTTTAACAGGTCAATCTTGTTTTCACATTCTGGGAACGTTTTCACTTCAATGAGGTCGGGGTTCTCAATACATATATTTTGTTCTTCAGGCATAGTTACTTTAAAGGATTCGTCCTTTCTTTTGGGCTTGGGAGATATGTTCATCAAAATATACACATAAATAATATTTAGTAAAGATTAAATAGCTTTTCGTTCTATTCAATTTAAAGGTGACCAAATATTATTCAAAAACAAAAACAAACAAACAGAATAATTTATTCATTAAGATTTTGATCTGTATTAATTATGAAGTCATTATATCTACACAAATATTTGTATATATGATATGCTATTGCGGTATCACTAAAATGGTCTTTTCTTATTCCCAGCTTTTCAGCAAATTCTTTGGATCCTCACGAAATTGCAAAGGTAAAATATCATTGTTTTCTATCATTGCCTGGAACAGATGAACTTGGTCTTCTTCCGGAACATCTCTCATTTTGTCACGGAAAATTTCCATATTATGGTTTCTCTTGTTAGACTGATATTTCGCAATTTCGAAAGCAAACGGGTTCAAGTGCTGTTTGATGTTGATTGATGCTGTTGAGACAAAATCGAAGTCAACCATTTCATCATATTCCTTATGATAATTAGGTAAATGTCCTTGGAAATCTCTTAAGATGGCTTGCATCTTTTTGGAGTTTCTTGTGTTTCTGAATGTCGAATAATTTTGTTGTATTCTTGTGCTCAAATATTGAATCGACAAGGTTGTCATCTCATGATATTTGGCTGTTAAATAAGCTGCCGATAATTGCTTCTTGGGCAAAACATCCTTATACCTTGTATGTGCTTCTTCATCCAAGAAACCTCCAACTTGAAGCTCAAATGGTAGTTGCTCATGATGAACTTCATCATACAAGGGTTTTTTATAATCTATCAGATAGTCATTTTCCCATGCAAGGCGGTCTTGCAGCTCAGGGTCTAACGACTTGATATTGGTGCCTAAAGAACAATAGATAGTCTTATCAGGTTCTTCATTCATTAAAGAGCGCCATTTGGTATTGGTGTGTAAGACATCTGCAACCGATGCTAATTCGGACGCTTCCACATAATCACGAATAGTATACTCATTACTCGGTGAAATTCTGGAGTTTTCGCTATTACTAGGCTTTTCTATGGGTATCTTCATTTTAAATTCATTAGAAAACCAAAATTGTAATTCATTTAGACATTTTCTTATATCATTGTTTGAAGCTTTAGCCAGTCCCTCCAAAGCTTCAAGTTTAAGGTCAATTCCAAGTTGTTCGCAATATTTTTGCAAAAAAAGACTGACACTCCTGTGGGTAACTTTTTTAACTTCGAAGATACTATTTTCCATTTCACATAATTCAATCAAATTGGACGGAATGAAATTAATATCTTTACAGATTAGGATAATTGGCTTTCTAGTCTTCATTAAGAGCTTATCAATAGAAGACCAAAAAAACTTGTCATGCTCTTTAAACAAGATATCAACATCGTCGAAAAGGACGATACCTAATGCCTGCTTGTTCTTAACATAATGTGATGTAGTATACTCTTGTAGCATTTCCAATATATCTTTTTTACTCCTATTTTGTGAAGTATTCATTTCTAATATTTGTCCATTCAAGTTTTTCAAAATGGTATTGATTAATGTATTTTTACCAATCCCATCACCATGCAGTATCATTAATGGCACAAATTCTATAAGCTCTTCTCCATCCTTCCCTGTTGATTCTTTAGTATCTTCATCGTAGTCGTCAGGAACAACAAAATCATTCCAAAACTGTTGTTCTTCCAAATGTTTCTTGTATGCCTTTATGAGTAATTTATTCCTAGAAGTTGGCTTTTTCAGTTTTTCGAAAGCACCTATAAGCCAGTCATTTACACTTTTCTTCAACTTCTTGTGAAGAATTACTTCAGTCAGATCAGAAGGCGCAAATGCATCAGTCCACAATGATTGGACTATTTTGTCTTTATTATGGAAACGTTTCTCTTTAAAAGCAAGATCTTGTTTTTTACTATTTTGATTCAAAGCTTTATATTCTTCTTCTAGAAAAGCCAAATGCAATTTCCTTTTCCTTGTCTTAAAGTCTAATGAACTGCCACCATCTGTATATGAGTAATTATCATCGGGTTCAACCAATTGGCGGGACGGAAGTGGCGCTTCTACCATTTTCTCTTTAGAGATAGGGTTTAGCCTAACCCAGGGGGTGTTATCATCCTCGACAGGAGCGTTTTTGTTCGTAAAAGTAGCGTCATTGTTATTTGAGTGTTGAGCCACGCTAAAGTTGTTGAATAAGTTCTTTAAACTTGTTCTCTTGAAAGTTGTCGGTTCTAAAAGTCTTTTCGGATTCTTAATATTTTCAAATCTCTCATTCTCCAAATCTATTAATTCAACTGATTCAGAAGTATCTTCTAAATCAATCACTTCTTTCACCACCTCTTTTCTCTTCTGAGAAAGGAAATTTTTAACAGATAAAGTCTTAACATTATCTCCAATGGGGGTTATATGGGATGTTCTGGGTTGATTTACTATGTCAATAGTTGATTCTTGTTTTTTGCTTTGTATAGCAGGCGAGACTTTCTTCGATGCTTTAGTCTTTTTAATAGCATTTCCATTAAGTAGTGCTGCTAAAGATAATGGTTTGTCGAGATTTTCATCCATGGGTTATTAGCGTGCTGCAAAATTGCTTCTCCAAGAAGGACACTATGATTTGCAACTACCAATAGGAATAACTTCCCTCTGTACTACTAGGTAGCATTCGTTGACAATAATGATGAAGATACGCGAAACACTCGTTGCTGTGAAAAAACTAGGGTTTGTTAGGGCTATAATCTATAATCTCCTAAAAACAAAAACACCATGACTAACGCTGCCATACAGACAATGAGAAAGTAGTTTCCGACTTTGAGGGTTGGCTCAATCGCTATAGGATGCCACTGTACTGAGAATTTGTCATTCTTTTAAAATTACATAATAAAACGGACATATTGTAATTGGACAGTAAAGGAGTTACCCCATAGTGCCTGGTGTTCGATACAGCTTAGTCATGGTTAGTTGCACTTGATGACTATGGCACCATGCCGTCTTGTAGTTTGCAGTTTTGGTTCAACCTCTTTGATGACCCAGCATATCAGTTCTTTGTTACGTAACACCGAGATCTGGATTATATAATTCTGCGCCCCGGGCACGTGCGCTGCGGCATTTTCTGTGTGGAAAAGCCGGCTCCGTGCGAAGATCCGTGCTTCTAAAGAACTTTGTGCTTTAGCCAGGCGGCTGGGGCTCGAGAAAGTTTGCGGGGGTACCCTGTTGCCTATCAATTACCAGTGTATTATTAATGCTATGATGTCTTGTGAAATATGTTAGAGACCAGCGGTTAGAAAACTATATAAGGCCCATGGTTTGGAGATATTGTTGCTCATC